>PVJD01004768.1:0-129342 GCA_004026545.1 Mormoops blainvillei | reverse complement strand
TAAAGTATATTGAATACCTACTACAAAAATTATATTTTTATTATGGCTGCTTAACTTTCTTTACTTATCTTCAAAAGGCAGATAAAAGTTCTATTTTAGCTCACCTAGGGTCATCAGTCATTTTAGGTGGTTTGAAATTTCCCTTATATGGAGTATTATGTTTTAATATAAAATATTCTTTGTTTCTTCACTAGTATTGGAATTTTTTTAACCCTTTTCTTAATTGATAGGCTACTTCACAGGTGCTTGCCTTAACCAAAATTTATAAAAACAAGTGTGGAAGAAAAGCGCAAGGGAGGCTTGCGTGGTGGCCTTCCAAATTCAGAGACCTAAAGTGACCACAAAGGCTGGTCTGAAATTAGAACATTAACTAAAAGCAGTTCATGGCAGGTAGTCATGTCCTAGGTGGATATTTTTCTCTAACAATGGTCAATCTTTACCTTAAATGAGCCTGACTATTGTCTTTTTGCATCTATGGTAACATACCTTTGGAATGTCAAAGTAACTTCCATTTTCCAAACCCCTTGGGCACATCCACCAGAGCTGAGGCCACAGGCCCCCTCATTGTTATTGTTATGTTAATTGATGACTGTTAACTATCCTTTCCTTTACCCACCTATATGATAAGACACTACCCACACTGATAAGATACTCCTGTCACCTGAATTGTTAAATTGTCTGATATAAGTAAAAATAGTAACATGGCAATTATGTTACAGTAATTTGATTAAGTAACTTTGGAAAGCTTGTAAATGTCAGATTGAGTATTAAGTGTTTTACATGCATTGTATCTCACATATTTTTATTCCCACTTTAATTAGTAAACTAGATTACTAGACACTAAATAATTTTTAAAGGTATATATTATTCATGTCAAAGCCAGAATTCATTCTAGATCTCACTGACTGCAGAGCCCAATGACTGAATTATTAAAATACACTTTCTGTTACCTATGTAAAAGAGGTATGTGTCTATCATTTTACCTTTTATCCAATCCCAGAGGTGCCCCCCTTTGCTTTCTCCCACCCCCCGCAATCTAGCACCAGTAGATTTCATGTACCCCCTTACATCTTCTGCTTTGATTGTAATGTATAAAATAAGGTGCTGAACTTCCACTTTCTGGAGCATTTTTCAATCCTTTGAGATTCTGCTTCCCTGCAACTGTCGTCAATTTGGCTCAAATAAACTCATAAAAATTCTCTACAGGTTTGAGTATCTCTTACATTGACACAAGCTTCTTAGATATGCCCATGACTGCTTCCTAAACAGTTATGCCAACTAAATATACTTATTAATGGATTGAGCAAAAGTGGTAAGCACTGCTACTTAACTTTATCTAACCAAATAGATAAAGTTAGATAAAATAGACTAAAGATTTAGAAAAACTGAATTGATTGAATCATTTAACTTTTAAAGCAGCTAATGAAAATATATATCTAGTTTATAATGGGTAAGAAATTTCTATCACTGTTAGCTTAGACAGCTTAGATCATAGCTTAAATTGTTCTTATAATAAGAAAGATAAAGCTAGAAAGAAAGAGTTTAAAACATGAAACTTCATAAACACATAAGGTAGACATTGGAGGTTGGATTTTTAAAACAAAGATTTAGTGATAGGAGAAAATGATAGTAGCTTTGGTTAGAATTACTATCTCTTCTTTTAATGGAAAAGAAAGACAAAATGCTAGGAAATTCAGAAGTACTAGGAATCCAAAACATCCTTTATTTTACTAAATATCTTGTCATAAAAAAGAGTGACTTTTCTAGACAATCTTAGTTTTAAAGACACAGGTGAATATTTTATTCTTGTTATTTTTTCCTCATTTTTGAATTTGCAATGCTCAATAACTTTCTTAATGAAATCTAGTTCTATTAGTTTGAACATTTACATGACTGAGTCTAAAAATTGTTTTCCATATGCCCTACCTCAGAGAAAAGTTTGCAACAAATATCACGTGTAACATTTGCTCTAAGCTTTTTGCAGATATTTATATCTAGTTAAGAAAGATTTCTTTTACTTTGCAATAGTTTCCCTATGAATGGGTATTTTATCTGCTTTATTTTGTTAATAAGGTGAAATATATTGATTCAATTTCAAATGTTAAACCATATTTTCCTTTCTAGAATAAACCCTTTGTCAAGTTTTTAAAAAAATAAAAATAATTTTCCATATTGCTTTTTTATATTTATGCTTAGTTTTCAAAACTTTTTAAATACCTTAGGGCATACTGTCTTCTTGCCTCCCCAGCAATCGCGTGGAAGCGTGGACAAGAGATGTTGCTTTTTTACTCAGACAAGAGGGCAGACCTGTGGTTAATCTTATCCCTAAAAAGACTAAAGTAAGAGTAATGGAAGAGGACTGGACAAATACAGACAGAGCAGTAAACTGGTTAAGAAATGAAGCAACTAATTACACTCAACCATTTGTTCTGTATTTGGGATTAAATTTACCACACCCCTATCCTTCACCATCTTCAGGAGAAAATTTTGGATCTTCAACATTTCACACATCTCATTATTGGCTTAAAAAAGTAAGTACATTATGTGTGCTCAAAACTAGAAGTTAACATTATATCTCTATGTAGCTGGTATTTACGGAGTTTCTTTTATTATCACTTTCAAAGAAAAATTTGAATATTGTATATTCTCATTAAATTAAATTGACCAATAACTGGTTGACAAAACCTGAAGGGGCAATCTTACAAAAATAAAATGTGTTAACACTTACAGCCTACTTCTGAATTGAATATATTTGCATATAATATGTCTATTAAAAGAGAAACTGAAAGACATTCTCTAAGGAGTGAAGGTAGTGTTCACTTTGCACATTTCAGGATTGTAAAAATAACCATGCATGCTGAAACTGTACAAAGAGATCTTAATAATCAATTGGGAGAATGACCATTTTTCTAGGACTGTCAAACCATTTGTTAAAACATTTAAATCTCTCTTATTTGGGGCCATAAATGTATAGGGAAACAAAAAACAGTAAAACTAATATTTATTTAAAGCACTGTAACTGAAAACACTGGAAACACTGAGAATTAAAGTGTTTTGCTTTTTGTAAAAAAAAAAAAGATCAAAAGTAGTTTGAACAGTGCTCGTGTTTTCATGGTATAATTTTGATACAGAGCAGCCCTCTTTTCTGCATCTGGGCATGTTATATTCCTTTCTAAATTGGGATTACTTTCCAACATTTTGCCTTTGCACTTTCAGTGTTGTAATATATTTCTGAGAGTTCCTTTCACATGAAGATTTTTGCCACTGTCACTTCCTCTAAGACATGTTTATCCATTCTTCACAATGACTGTCCCCATTTATATCGATGAGCGTTTCTTCACTAAGTTCCTCTGGCTGCATACCTAGCGCTGTCAACATTCCCATGTCAGCTATTTCTTCTATAAATCCAGTCAATGTTTGATTAGAATTTCACTCCAGTGTTACCACTTTTCATTTCTTCCGTTTACATTCATCTTTGTTAACCAGTTCCCTGTTTTGATTATCCATTTTTATACCATGTCACATGGACTTATGACTGGGAGACAGGGAAGCAGCACAACTGCATACTTTGCTGCCTGTGTGTGTACTGAATACAAGATGTGCAGTGACAGTCAGTGGCAGATTTTGAAAGAAATGGCCTGATTAGTCACTGATACATACCTTTCATTCATATAGTGACTTGTAGACTAAAGAGCTAGCAGCATATGAATGTGAAAGTTTGTACTTCATGCAATAACTCACAGTTAATATACCTTGGTAACTGAAGTCCGAACCCTGTTGTTGGGAGACTGGTGTTATCTAACTAAACTTCAGTAACTGAAATCTGTGCCTATCTGAACCACACACAGGAAGGACCACCTGTGTTTTGAAACATGTCATCTTAAATCAAATTCAGCTTACTTTAAAAACTCTAACCAGGCCCTGGCTGCATGGGTCAGTTGGTTGAAGTGTTGTCCTGTGCCACGAAAAAGGTTGTGGGTTTGATCCCCGGTCAGGGCTCATAGCCAGGTTCAGTCCTCAGTCAGGGCGCGTACAAGAGGCAACAGATCAGCGTTTCTCGTCTCTCTCTCCCTTCCTCTATCTCTAAAATCAGTAAACACAACCCCAAGTGAGGATTTTTTTAAAAATTCTAATTAGAAACATTATTTAGTGCACCCTATTTTAAAGGAAATATTGTCGAAGTTTCAAATATATCATGTCCTCTTAAAAAGTTCTAACCGTCTCCATGTCTAAAAATTCTTTTGGGGTTAGTACAAGCCTAACGAAATGATTCAAATAACTTTTAAATAAATAATAAATAGATACTTGAATTTTTTTGAAGTTATGTGACTAGAAGTTGTATGACTTAAATCTTGTCTTGTTTTCACCAAAACTGTAAGCACTTCTATATGAAAAGGTTGTATTTGTTTTTAACAATTGGCTATCTCACTAGATATTGCCATTTTTACTAGTGAACTACTGGAGAAAAGGAGTTTACATTCTTAAGTTGCTGATTCTGAAATTTGAATTTATCACTCAACTATTTAAAGTGCTTAGACCCTTTTTCTTTACTAGAATACTGTCTAATATAGCTCATGTTATTTTCATTGACATGTATAATTTTAAAAATAATTTTCACAACTCCTTTAAAAATAATTTTCACAACTCTCTCACTATATACACAGATATTAATATATAACTTTTGTTACTACTGAGTATATTAAGTTTCCTAATTTATGTATTTGATTTACTATTTTCTGTACATAATTCATAACCATTCTTTTCTACTATCTTAAATAATTAAAGTATACCTGTTTGATGAGAGGAAAATTACTACTTTGTTTTTCTCCCCTTTTTAGGTGTCTTATGATGCCATCAAAATCCCAAAGTGGTTGCCTCTGTCAGAAATGCACCCTATAGATTATTACTCTTCTTATACAAAAAACTGCACTGGGAAGTTTACAGAAAAAGAAATTAAGAATATTAGAGCATTTTATTATGCTATGTGTGCTGAGACAGATGCCATGCTTGGTAGGTGGTATAATAATTAGCAATTACATGAAGAAAAAGTATAATATTTTCCCAAGAAACCATGATTATCCTGGTTGGTGACTTGTGTGAACATCCTGAGATAATTTCTTGTATCAGTTGCTTAGATACTTTAGACTTAGGATTATAAAGTCCTTGACAAATATAAAAATTGGATAATTTGCATTAATAATAGTAGAATAAAAACAGTTTCTATTATTCATAAATTAATAAATGCTTAGATTTGTTCATACACAAAGAAAGGGTCATAGAAGGCTATATCATCTGCTTGAAACAAAACCTTTTACCAGCTTTAATCAGTACAGGCATACCTCTTTATTGCGCTTCACAGATGTGTTTTATACAAATGAAAGGGAAGACCCTCCACCAGCAAAAGATTTCAACTTTATTGCAATACTCGCTTTATCGTGGTGGTCTAGAACCAAACCTGAAATATCTCCAAAGTATGCCTGTACTCAGACGAGCACAGATACACGTATGACAGGTCATTGTATGGCAGCTTAGGTCTAGGAGATGAGACAGTTTAGTTGTAGAATTTTGAGACTTCTCCCAAACTTGTAATAACTACAAAACGAATACATTTTCCCCAGGCACCTCAGAGCAAGGCTTAACTAAAGGTGAAGTCAGTTTCCCTATGTATGTTCTGATCCAGAATCACAGTGAATTTCCTTCTCTAGTTCAGTGCAAAACCAAACCTGTCCCCATAAAAATGATTGTCAAGAAAGGTTTTGCCTACCCACTTGTAGAGTTATGACAGTTTCCACTTTGGGTGGAGAAACCCTGGTTTTAAAAACAGCCATTTTTATAACAAGTTCTTTTCACAAAATGATGTCATTTATTTTGCTACACAGTGAGTAGAGTATAATTTCATTGGTGAAGTATGGGTAGCACCTTTTCTGTGCAAGGTAAACCTTGGAAGTGAACAAGTGAATGGCGGTTTCTTAAAAAGCATTCATTGGGCAAAAATAGAAAAGTATAAAACAGGAAGCAAAACAGCCATATGGATAAATTATTTATAATGTAGCAAGTATAATATGTATTAAGAGTCTTAAGGACTTTTCAACTACTTAAAATGCAAGTAAGATTTTAGTGAGTTTCTTTAATCCTTAAATCGACCCTAATGTTGAGTTATATTTGTATATTTTCTGATATTAGTGATAGTCACCCAGTTGCACCCTGCAAATTTCTTTTGAGTGTTTGCAGCTACCCATTCATCCATATCTACTAAAGCGAAATAGTATATAATGTCACGCAGGGAGTGTGGGAATACTACTCTTGAAATCTCTTCAGGAAAAAAAGTGCAGCAGCCCACTTCAAGTTACAAAGGTTACGAAATATATTGTATCCTTGTTGTTAAATCTACCACAGGTTTGGTCACCAAATACAATAGTATTTATTACTGTTCACAATGCTTGTTTAACAAACGTTTAGTGTTCTCCTAGCAATCAGGCACTGAGAGTATTCAGTTGAATGTTATCAAGAAATCTCGTATGAATTAAAAACCCCCTAGGTGCGCACTCTACCTCAGGGCCTCGTGTTTGCTGATCCCTGCCTGGGGTGCTCCTCCCTCTGTTTTTACATGGCTGGCTCTTGTTGCTCTTTATCTTTCAGCTCAAATGTCATCTCCAGAGGAATATCTTCCCGATCACTCTGAGTTAGTATACCCTCCCCATCATCCTACTTACCCTATACCTCGTTTGCTTACATCATAATCTTTATTTTGTCTCTTTACTTGTTTATCATCCATTTCCCTTGAAAAACAGGAGCCTCATGAGGGCAGGGACGTTCAGTCTTACTCAGCATTGCATTTTAGGTGCCTAGCTTTGCATCCATGGTGCCTGCCACATAGTAAGAACTCAGTAAACATTTACCAGCAGCTGTAACACGTTATTGTAATGACAGCAGCGCACAAGCTGTAGGGTCTTGGAGGACAGCAATTCACTCTGCCTAGAGGAGCGGGGAGCTTCAACAGGGAAACATGCTTGAGCTGGGTCATAAAGGAAGAATGGCAGTTTTCTAAGCAAATGGTGGGAGAAAAGGCATTTGACATAGAAGACAAAAAGGTCTAAACTAATTATAATCGGTTCAGGGAATTCTAAGTTGTTAGGATTGTGAAAGTTAAAGGTCTGAGGGTACTGAGCTTAGAGAGTGGACAGGGGCTTTGTGTGTCATGCTGAAGAATTAAACAATGGGAAGCTGAGAAAAAGGTTTACACTGGATGTGACATGATCAGAAATTTTAGAAAGATATTCACCGGAGTTGTACAAGGAATACCGTGGAAGGGAAAGAGGACTGCAAGCAAGACGACCAATTAGGAAGCAATTACAGTTGCCTAGTTGAAAGATCCTGATGGTCAGAACTCCTTCAATAACTCCACAGAATGCTGGGTCTCATTTCTGACTGGACCTATCAATCACCTGTGGTTTTGGTTTTGGTTTTGGTTTTGCTTTGTTTCATTTTTTAAATGATACAGCACCCTGTATCCTAGATTGAGGAACTGCCAAAATAGGGATGACTGTTCTCTCTGGGCTGTGCCCTTACCGTGATCTCTTAATTATAATGAGGAGGAAGCTTCAGGACACTAAGGAACAGGGGCTGATCCAAGGAGTTTTACTGTGCAGGTATTTTCTGTCCAGGAATATGCTAAATCACATTCATACGCTATTTGTACTGCTTCCACCCTTCTTCAAAGATGGGATTTCCATAACCCTCTGCCACCTTCCTGGGAAAGATCTGGTGATTGCAGATTTGCGAAAAGGGTGGCAGGGAAGAGGAGTTCTGACCCCTTTTATCACCTCCCAATGGGCAGAAATTGTGGGTCAGTGTAATAGTAACCCTTTCATTATCTGAGACATGTATAGCGCTGATGTCCAGACTTGTGTTTTTTTTCTTTCAAGTCACTAAAGGAAAAACATTTCCCCTATTCTCCAGTAGGACCATAGAAAGCATGCCAACATGATCTTCAAAGAAAGACACTATCCTATAGGTATTATATTTTCTCCTTCCTCTCTCTTGTCTATCAACTGAGGAGCAGGCACATGATTTTGGTATTACTTAAGAGCAGTAAATAATACTCAGATGTTAACAGGTATCCTGACAATCTCTTATAGGATGGAGATGTTATAAACTTTATGATGATATAATAAAACATTAACTAAAAGCTAATTAAGATATATCTTGATTACACTGTAGGTGAAATTATTTTGGCTCTTCACCAGTTACACCTTCTTGAGAAAACTGTTGTCATATACACCTCAGACCACGGAGAGCTGGCCATGGAGCACCGTCAGTTTTATAAAATGAGCATGTATGAAGCTAGTGCTCATGTTCCACTCTTGATAATGGGACCGGGAATTCAGGCCAACCTGCAAGTCTCAAATGTGGTTTCTCTTGTGGATATTTACCCTACTATGCTTGGTAAGTGATGTAAGCCTATAAATCTTTATTTGTAATAATGCTGGAGAATGAATAAACAAAGTCGTCAGGCCCTGCTGACTTGTTTATAACCTTGAGCAACTCCTTTAACTGTGATTCCAATCCATATCAAATATGAGGATAGTATTTCTCAGGTTCCTCTGGCTTTCACTTGTAGTTATCACATCAGGATAGGACTATGGAGTAAGCCACATAAGATGTTCAGGTTCATAACTTCACAGATATGATATGGACGAGATCTGTCCAGAAAGTATCCAGCCATGTAGTATGAAAAATAGAGGTATTTATTGAGGCAGATACAAGATACAAGAAATATTATACATAGGACAATGATGCCTCAGTCCCTTTCAGAGTAGGTACCTTGGGACTTCACACAGTTCTTCTAGCATCTTCTACTGTTCAAAACACTCTGCAAAATCGTTTGCTTGAATCGCCATCAGCCACCCCTTTGTATTTTCAGTAGTCTGAAATCTTTTTCCTTTCAAAGATGATTTTAGCTCTAGGAAAAACCAGAAGTTTCAGGGTGCCAAGTCTGGGGCTGAATCACCTGGGTGATTTAATGTTTTACCACAAAACTGCATGAGACAAGATGCATGAGCAGGTGCATTGTTGTGATGAAGCTGCCAGTCACCACTTGCCCAGAGCTGCGGCCCGTTTCTTCATATTGCATCTCTCAACTGACGAAGAACACTGAGGGATTACTCCTCATTAATTGTTTGGAATGGAGGTGTGTACTCATGGTGGACAACACCTTTCCAATCAAAAAACACAGGTAACATGGTCTTGATCTCCCTGAAATTTTGCTGCACCTTCTTCAGGAGTAGAGAACCAGGCGACTTCCATTGGTATAATTGGGCCTTTGTTTCCAGATCATACTCATAGCTGTAGACCCAGGATTCATCTCCGGTTATGACCTTCTTAAAGAAATCTGGTTCATTGGTAGCGGTTTGAATCAAGTCATTGGCAACTGCAGCACAATGTTCCTTCTGCTCTGTTAGCAAAAGCCATTGAATGAATTTTGCCATGTGTTTCCTGCCAAAATCCTGTGTCAAAATCACAGACACAGTAGTTTTCGGAATCCCCAGATCAGCTTTTAGTTCTCACACTGTCAGTCACCGATCTTTGTTGATCGCAGCTTGTACACGTTCAACATTCTCAGGTGTTCTGCTTGTTGCAGGCCTTCCAGAACATGGAACACTCTCAACAGATTCTCAACCATTCTTGAAGCATTTGTGCCACACTTTTATCATTGTCGCTGAAAGCCTTCTGAACCATCCAAATAGTTTCCACAGAAGAAAGCTCAAGCTTAACGCAAAATTTGATGCAGATTCATTGCTCTACTCACTCAGTCATTTTGAATGCAATGGCCACACAGTACACCTGCTCTCTCAACTGAATCTTCCACCCCCACTGACTAGTACAGTGAAGTCATCATTGTTCACACATTCACATTCCAGTCTCCTCTCCTTGGCTGCCAGGTTACATGAATGTCATGTAAGCCACTCTCCTCATACTACCAATGGCTGGACTTTTTCTGGACAGACCTCGTATATCATCTGATTCTTCACCTACCTAAAATTTAAGCATTTCCCTTCTTGATTATTTCATGCACTTTGAAACTATTAACTTTATACAATGTTAGCAAAGTCCCTGAATCTGATTTTATAAACAGTTCTCCTAAGAATCTTTAGATGGTTCTGTACTATCTGCTTAACTAGTTTCTTAATGTCTATAAGCATAACCACAGGAACAGCAACATTTGGATAGCGGTAGTTGTCAGTTTTTACTAAAATAACTCCATCATCAAATACAGAGGGAATCATATAGAGCTGTTAGTTTCTATCTAATTTAGCAAAGTACTTTAAATTCAATATAATTTGAATATTGTATTTCTACTGTTTTAAATAGCCATCAGTTACAAAAAGCACCATCAATCTGTAAATAGATTTTGGTAAAAGAAAAAGATAACACAACACAAGAGATATATGTTTAATATGTATATTAAAATGTGAAAGAAACATGTCTCTGAAAAATCAAGAAATAAAAAGAGTTCATTTCATCTCCTTCCTTCTGCTACAAAGTCTTTCTCTTCATTTACCTAAAGACTATTCCAAGGTCTTAAATTTCTTTACAGTTAATTTATATCAGTGTCTTTTCCTTTCTTTTTATTTCATATCACTTCTTATATATTTGAACATAATTCTTTGTTGTTCTTTTGCCTGATGTATATTTTTAATTTCAATTTCTTAGTCATCATTTTCTGGTTTGCCTTTATGTTGAAGCGATTTTAACACCTAGGCATATTTCTGCCATTTTCTGGCTCCGCTAGTCCCTGTTACTTTTCCCCATTTCTAGGAGGGAAGGAGGGAGCCAGGCATGGGTGGGGGGAGGGCAGTAAAGGGGGAAAAACTGGGACAACTGTAATAGCATAATCAATAAAATATGCGTTAAAAAAGAAAAATAAATGCATATGCAACTCTGTATATTTGTACCTATTATAAGTATCTCTTATTGTCATCTTTATAATTTTATGAATATATGCTTATTTATATTGGCATTTCTTTACAGCTTCCTCCCCTAGCTTTTCCTCATGTACAGCTCTCCCCACCCTACTCCATTTCCAGTGAAAAGGCTCCTCAGGATCATTAAATTTGATAGACTTTTTAGCCTTGTTCTGTTTTCTTGAGGAACAGTGATTCCGGTTGGGGTGATTATTTCTCAGTTTTCCCCCAGTATATTTCATGGTGATATCGGGCATTTTGTTTTTCTGCAGTATATATCCTAGTCTGTTCCTAGTCATCCCGTCACCTTATATGTTAGTTGATTAATATGCATTGTTTAAGTCACTTTTCTTTAAATATTGTTTATATTTGCCTTTGATGCAAATTCTGTATTTTACAATCTTGAGATAAAACAGTATGCACTGTTTTTCAAAATATACACACACATCCAATTCTAAAATTCCAATATTAGAAAATAAACTATAGATGTACAGAAAGATTTATCTCTATTGTTAAAAAGTGGAAACAGTATGAATATATAGTAGTAACAGAGTAGGTAAAAAATAGTCAACTTTATTTTAAAAGATGAAATTATATGTGAAAATGACCTCCATGTATTATTGAAAAGAAAATGTAGGCTTTAAAACTATATCTACAGGGATTTTCTGTTTTGTTTGTGTGCTTGCTTACTGAGATAGGATGTCTAACTTATTGTCCAAATCAGCACACTTTTGATAGTAAAAGGGTACCAGTAAGAGTTCTAACTGAAAATAAAAATAAAGGCAGATTTTTTGAATTGTGAAAATCTAATTACCTTAAAATACAGTTATGTTTAAAAGAATGCTTAATTGCTAGTGATTTATGTTGCAAAACTCGTTGTTACAGGATCTTAGTGGAGGGCTGGGAGGGGCATTCTCCATAGACTGTTTTGTTTTTATTTATTTTATTTTTTATTTTTCAATTACAGTTGACATACATTATTATATTAGTTTCAGATGTCCAACACAGTGATTAAATGTTATATAACTTACAAATGATCACCCCATAAGTCTAGTACCCACCTGACACCATGCATAGTTATTACAATATTATTGACTATATTCCCTATGCTGTACTTTACATTCCCATGACTATTTTATAATTACCAGTTTGTACTTCTTAATCCCTTCACCCTTTTACCTAGTCCCCCTAATCCCCTTCCATCTGGCAACCATCAGTTTGCTCTCTGTATATATGAGTCTGTTCTGTTTTGTTCATTTATTTTGTTTTTTAGATTCCACATAAGAGTGGAATCATATGGTGTTTGTCTTTTTCTGACTGACTTACTTCACTTAACATAATATCCTCTAGGTCCATCCATACTGTCACAAATGGCAAAAGGGAATCTTCATTCCCTGTTGCAAATTAGTATAGACCATTTTGTTTTTATTGACTGAAAACTGTTGTGAAGTTGAATAACTACAGTAAAGCAAGACAGTGATGTAGTATTGAAAAAGCAGGCGGGGCTGCCTAAGCTCAAATCCCTTCTTCAGTATTTACCAACTCTTTGGCCTTGGGCAAGTTACTTAATATCTCGGGCCTTCAATTTTCTTATGAATGAAGTGGAAATAATAGTGGCTATTCCATGGTTTGGAACTATGACTGGAACATGGTAAACAATTAAATGTTACAGTTATTATCATTAACATTTTTTATTTTTCTTAGGTATGCCCTTAAAATGCACAGTTTGGATCATTGCCATACCAGTCTACTTCCTTATCTACTCACATGGTCAGGAAGAAATATAATCTTTTCTCTCTTCATCCAGATCTGCTAGAAGAAAAAATAAGAAAAATGGTTCTAAACAAAGATCAATGAGCTTTTTGAAAAGCAGCTTAAACTAAAGTTCTTTTAAGGAAATTACTGATAAACATATGAGATATGAATATGCAGTTTCCTTAGGTATAGAAAAGTTAATAAATATGTAAGCTATTAATAAATACTATGGCTATTTTAACATGGGTTTTATTCAACATCAATTTACAAAGGTATATTGTTCTACTGATAATAGACTAGAAACAAATCACATATATCTCTTGTGTGGACTCCTGCCATATAGCTTCCTAACTCCTACTTTCTCCTTGTACCCACTTTTAATCAGTTCACCAAACAGTAGTTAGTGTGAGACCATATCACGATTCTGTTCAAAATCCGCTACTGGTTTCCCATTTTCATTAGAGTAAAACCCAAACTCTCTAATGGGGCACAGGAGCCCAACATGATCTCTTCCTCTCTCCAGTTCATCTTTTACAGTTTTATTCCTCACTTACCCTGCTCTGGCCTCAGAGGACACTGTGGTGTGTGGGGGATGAGCCGAGCAGGTTCCTGTCTCAGGGCCTTTATCCTTGCTGTCCCCGGAGCTAAGGCCCTTCCCCCACGTATCTACAGGCATCGCTCAAGCCTTTCCTCGGGTCTCTATTTAAGTGTTACCCCATCAGAGAGGCCTTCCTTGATCCCACTATATAAAACAGCACATAAACACCTAACTGCCATCATTTTCTGTCTCCCATATCCTGCTTTATTTTTCTTCATTACACTTACCACCATCTGACATATTTGTCTGTCTGTCTCCCCCCATTAGAATGTAAACTCTAAGAGAGCTTATGTTTTCCATTGTTTTTCTCCACTCCTAGAATAGAACGTAGTTTGTTGAATAAGTAAAAAAAAAACAAAACATACTATGATCCTAGCTTACTACTTCTCATATAAACACAGGAAAATCATGTAAATTTTCTTAGGTTTTCAAGCTTCTTTATTAAAATGCTAAATGCAAGAACTTCCCAGTAATGAATATATGTCAGTTGTTCCCTGCTTCCCAACCATCTTCACAGTCCTCTTCTCTCCCTTCCTGTGCCTCGCTAGTGGTGCCACCTGATGGCCGACACACATAATAGGCCTTCTGAGCCAGCCTATTCCCTCGCGACATCCTTTCCTCACAGCAGACTTTGCAGTAAGTTGCCTACTGTCTTGCAGTGCACTTAGTTTCATCTTGGGCAGTTCCTTTCTCTCATGCATGTTCTCTTCAATGTCTTTCCTCCTTCTGCTCCCTGTTTTTAACCAGTTGTCTCTGAAACAGTTCATTTTTAAAATTAAAATTTTGGGGGTGACATTAGTTAATAAGATCATAGAGGTTTCAAGTGTATGTTTCTGCGATACGAGATCTGTAGTTATTTTCTTTCTTGCTTTCTTTTTTGCTCTCTTGCTTTTTCTTTCTTTCTCCAAAACGCCCTGATTATGATTGGTTGGGAGAAGATTAGTACTTGCAATATGCCCTTTCCAAAGAAATTGAAGATACAAAATTTTTAATTAAGTTATTTGTAAAATGAGTACCTTCAGAAGACTTATAGAGGTCTTTTTTCTATTTCTTTATTCTCCTTTAATTAACCTATTTTTCCTCAAATACTTATAGTCAAGTTAAACTAATTTTCACATTCAATTTTGTTTAATTTCTAGCAATGCAGATATATTACTTCTATTTTCATTGGAAATATTAAATTATACATAAAAACATGGAACATTAAACCAGAAAAGGGCTGGAGAGGGCAACTACAGACTCATATTGGAACTCTCCTAAGTACCCAGCCATAAATGATGGTAATTTTTCCATAGAGAAGACATAGTTTAAATTAAAGAAAAATGCCCTAAAAGTAATTTTTACATTATGTTACATTATAAATACCTCTTTTTCAAAATCTCTTATAAGTTAGACATTTCTTATGCTATTGTTTACATGTCTATGTTTGATGAGGAAAAAACTTATTTTTCCCTAAATCAGTATAACCTAGGATTTTCCAGCATATGTCCTGCAAAATACTAATTCCTCAAGGTACGACTTTGAGGTAAAAAAAGTTCTCTCATCAAATAACTCTGGGACAATGGCTTAGTATATGCCACCTCTTAAGGTTTATGATATATATCAGCAATAAATTTATATCTACAATAAATTTACCTATTTAATTTTAACCATTGTTTGCAAACATATGTGATTAATAAGTCCCTTTCTTATACAGGTCTTATTAATATCGCATGGTACAAATGCGAGAAACAACAGCGATTATTTAATTATTCAGAAATAAAGGACTGATAATATTAATTAATATTTGTTGAGGGTTTCCTGTGTGCCAGGCACTGGTCTCAGAATTTTACATAATTATCATATTGAAACCTAAAATAAACCTATGAAATACAGGTACCATTACTGTTATTCCCCTTCTACAAATGAGAAAACTGAGGTTCAAAGTAGTTAATAATATGCACAAGCATGGCCAGCAGAGTAAGCACTTGGATCCAGACAATCTATTTACAAAATCCATATATAGTCTCTAGTCTCCGTGACCTTTAATGATGTCATTTATGAATGTCCAACAAATGAAAAAATGAATTATTTTAAAATGCTGCATTATCTGTGTTATAGATATTGCTGGAATTCCTCTGCCTCAGAACCTGAGTGGATACTCTTTGTTGCCATTATCATCAGAAATATTTAAGAATGAGAATAAATCCAAAAACCTACACTCACCCTGGATTCTGAGTGAATTTCATGGATGCAATGTGAATGCTTCCACCTACATGCTTCGAACTAACCAGTGGAAGTATATAGCCTACTCTGACGGTGCTTCGGTACTGCCTCAACTCTTTGGTAAATTCGTTGATCTATGTATCTTTTTTAAGTTTAATCTTTATTGTATTTTTTCCGTTACCATTTAGTCCCCTTATACCCCTTTACCCCTAGCAATCATGACGCTGTCGTCTATGTCCATGAGTCCTTTTTCCTTTTTGCTCAATCCCTCCACCCCCAAACTCCCCCGTCACTAGCCATCATCTGTTCTGCATCTATGAGTCTGTCTCTGTTTTGCTTATTAGTTCACTTTGTTCATTAGATTCCATATATGAGTGAAATCATATGGTATCTGTCTTTCTCTGACTGGCTTATTTCACTTAGCATAATGTTCTCCAGGTCCAGCCATGCTGTTGCAAAGGGTCAAATTTTCTTCTTTTTTATGGCCAAGTAGAATTCCATTGTGTAAATATCTTATAGTTGTTTTATCCACTCATCTATGGATGGACACTTGGGCTGCTTCCATATCTTGGTGATTGTAAATAACGCTGCAGTGAACATAGGGGTGCTTATGTTCTTTTGAATTAAGGTTTTCGGTTCCTTCAAATATATTCCCAGAAATGGGATCACTGGGTCAAAAGGCAGATCCATTGCTAATTTTTTGAGGTATCTCCACACTGCTTTCCACAGTGGCTAGCAATCTGCATTCCTACCAACAGTGCACAGGAGTTCCCCATTCTCCACACCCTCACCAGCACTTGTTTGTTGATTTATTGATGATAGCCATTCTGACAGATGTGAGATGGTATCTCATTGTGGTTTTAATTTACATTTCTCTGATGATTAGTGAGGTTGAGCATATTGTCATATGTCTGTTGGCCATTTCTATGTCCTCTTTGGAGAAGTGTCTATTCAGGTCTTTTGCCCATTTTTTAATTGGGTTGTTTGTTTTTTTGATGTTGAGTTTTGTAAGCACCTTATAAATTTTGGTTATTAAGCCCCTAACAAATGTATTGGCAAATATGTTCTCCCATCCTGTGGGTAGTCATTTTATATTGTTGATGCTTTCCTTTCCTATGCAAAAACTTTTTAGTTTGATGTAGTCCCATTTGTTCATTTTTTCTTTTGTTTCCCTTGCCTAGGGAGATACATCTGATAAAGAATTTCTATGAGCAGTATCCAAGATTTTGCTGCCTATGTTTTCTTCTAGGATATTTATGGTTTCAGGTCTAACATTTGAGTCTGTGATCCATTTTGAATTTATTCTTGTGCATGGTGTAAGAAGGTGGTCTAGTTTCATTCTTCTGCATGTTTCTGTCTAATTTTTTAACACTATTTATTGAAAACACTATGTTTAGCCCATTGATGTGCTTGCTTCCTCTGTTAAATAATAATTGACTATAAAGCTGTGGATTTATTTCTGGATTCTCTATCCTGTTCCATTGATCAATATGTGTCTGTTTTTATGCCAGGATCAGGTTATTTTGATTACTATGGCCTTGTAGTATAGTTTGATATTAAGTAGCATGATTCTTCCAAGTTTGTTCTTCTTTCTCAGGATCACTGTTGTTATGCAGGGCCTTTTGTGGTTCTATATAAATTTTTAAAACATTTGTTCTAGTTCTTTGAAATATACCATTGGAATCTTACTAGGAATTGTGTTGAATCTATAGATTGCTTTGGGTAGTATGGACATTTTAATGATGCTAATTCTTCCTGTCCATGAACATGGTATGTATTTCCACTTATTTGTATCTTCTTCAGTTTCTTTTTTCAGTGTCTTATTATTTCCCATGTACAGGTCTTTCACATCCTCGATTAGGGTTATTCCTAGGTTGTTTGTTTTTTTTTGAAGCAATTGTGAATGGGAGGAGTAAGTGGAAGCTACACTAACCTCCTCTCAGGACCAATCTGGAATTACAACTAAATTGTAGAGAAATCATCCAGAATAACCAACTAAACACTAGGTGCAGAGAAACCTTATAACCAAGGACAGACAGAAGAAATCACTTCACCACAACAAGACTGGTAGGCACTGTGGAGAAGGCTCAGGAGGGCTGGCTGGGCTCCACAGGTGGCAGCTGAGGTGCTGGACAGATACTTCACTGGCTGGGGGATTCCCCCTGAGAAGTGTGCAGTCTAAACCCCAAGCTAGTCTCCCCAGCCTACAGAACCAGAGCCAGAAAGAAACACAGATAACATCCAGCTGTGAAAAGCAGCAAGGTTTCTGTCTGGAAAGGAGAGATGGCTAGAGATATAGACAGACTCTTAAAGGGCCAATCAAAAAATTTCATTTGCAGCCACCTACCCTGGGCTCTGGCAGAGGGAGGGAAGAATGGAATAGAGATGCTTCAGTAGAGTCTGGAGCTGGTGGCTCTGGGGAGAGAACTGAAGGAACAGCTACCATAATCCCTCTGCTGAGTCATTTCCCATACTGCACAAGCCATCTTTCTCAGGCACAGCACTCCTATCTAAATGGCATCAGCCTGAGGGGAAACAAAAGCCCTGCTCCAAGGAATTACTCTGCCCCACCCTGTGGTGCTTAAGCCCGACTGCTGATCACAAATTGATTAGATTAACATCTGAATACTTTGCCAGCTGATTAGTTTAACATCTAAGGCAGAAAATATAAAGAAGTGGCCAAAATGGGAAGATGAAGAAACAGACTCCAAATGAAAAAACAAAACAACTCTCCAGAAGAACTAGATGAATGGAGTCAAGCAGTTAATCAGATAGTTTAGAGTAATGATTATAAGGATACTCAATGCATGATAAAAGACATAGAAGCCATAAAAAAAGACATCAGAAATAAATAATGCAATATCTGAGATAAATAATACACTGAAAGAACTAAACAGTAGGTTAGATGAAGCAGAGGATAGAATCAGTGTTCTGGAAGACAAAGTAGGAAAAAAAACACCCAGGCAGAGCAGCAAAAAGAAAAAAGAATTTTTAAAAACATGAGGAGAGCTTAAGAAACACATTTTGGAAAACCTGAAATGTAGCAACATCCACATCATGGGAATACCAGAAGGAGAAGAGAGTGGGCAAGGGATAAAGAACATATTTGAAGAAATAGTGACTGACAACTTCCCTAGTCTGGTGAAGGAAAATGTCACGCAAGTCCAGGAAGCTTAGAGAGTCCCAAACAAGTTGGACCCAGAGGCCTATACCAAGACACACCATAATTAAAATGACAAGGCTCAAAGACAAGGAGAGAATACTAAAAGCCACAAGAGAAAAGCAAGTAATTGCCTACAAGGGAGTACCTATTAGATTAGCATCTGATTACCCAAACATGTCAGTCCAAAAGGGAGTGGCATGAAATATTCAAGGTGATGAAAAGCAAGGACCTACAACCAAGGCTACTTTACCCAGCAAGGCTATCATTTAAAATCAAAGGAGAAATAAGGAGCTTACCAGACAAGAAAAAGCTAAAGGAGTTTGTTAACACCCAACCTGTACTGCAACAAATGTTAAAGGGCTTGCTTTATGAAGAAGAAAAAAGAAAAAGAAAAAAAGCAGAGAAAAACATTATAACAATAAAATGGCACTACGTACATATCTATCAATAATCACCTTAAATGTAAATAGGTTAAATGCTCTGACCAAAAGACATAGGGTAGCTGGATGGAAGATATATTTTTTAAGCGTAGTATGATGTGTAATGAGCTGACCTACCTACATAGTGTTACCTAAGAGATCAGTAATTATCATTAAATAAATAAATACCTGCTGCTTCTTATGCTGAGACAGTCTACAAAAGGTTGCCCATGTGAGGAGCAGCTTCTTTGCAAATCACCATCTGAATTCCAGAGTAATTGCCCTAAAGGTTTTTATCTGGAACTACCCATTGAAACCACTGTTTTTCTCTGATCAAGGCATCTTCTAATACTCATGGTTATCTTTCCCAATCAATAGTCAACACCCTCTCACTGTACCTTGGTTTCAGCTGCCCTGGAGGATTAACAGCTTTATCTTATGGAGCCCTACAATAACGCCTGCTAGTTTCACTATTTTGTGAATTAATTTTAAATTAATTTTTGCACGTAAAATATGTGTTAATGCCATTATTAATAGTAATCCATCCCTAAGTTTCCTTTCCAGTTACAAATTTCAAAATTATTCACTCAAAATATTCCTTAGTTTGGGGCTATTGATATAGGACAATAAAAGCATTATTTTTTTTTCCTTCATGTCAAAGTAAGCAAGCCATCTAAATCAGGAAGAATTAGGGCTAAGCCAGCCTACTAGTGATAAGAGTTGGACTGTTTCTGCCATCTAAGGATAGATATGAAAAAATGGGATAGAAGATGATAGTAGGAAGGAAGATATTTTGAACATGCATTTAAAGAGGTGTTTAACTTTTGGTATATTGTTTTACCATTTACATTGCCCATCTTAACTACACTAAGAGGAACTGAAAATAAAAATAAATTCTAACACATTATCTGTCACAGAGTAATGACATTCAAAAAAATATTCTTATAGCAGGTAATTATTTTGACGGGTGTTTATTTTTTTTTCTTTCAGATCTTTCCTCAGATCCAGATGAGCTAACAAATGTTGCTACAAAATTTCCAGAAACTGTTTATTCTTTGGATCAGAAGCTTCGTTCCATTATAAACTACCCTAAAGTTTCTGCTTCTGTCCACCAATACAATAAAGAGCAGTTTATCAAGTGGAAACAAAGTGTAGGGCAAAACTATTCAAACGTTATAGCAAATCTTAGGTGGCATCAAGACTGGCTGAAAGAACCTAGGAAGTACGAAAGTGCAATTGATCAGTGGCTTAAAACCGATACTAATCCAAAAAACTATGAATAAAAATAAGAAAATGTTCCAGAACTATATAGAAATATGTTAAAAGATCATGATTACTTATGTGTTTTAAGTATTAATTTTAATAATTACTGATTTTTACTTTTAAAGAATGTACACTATTTTAAAATAAAAAACAAGTATAGAATTATGTATTTTCAAAAATGATTATTAACACCTCATTCTTACTAACTTCTAACAACATAATGGAAGTACTAAAAAGATGGAAGCAAACAATATAAAATTATATTCCTCTGAATAATATGGAATGTAGAATAGCTATTATTGACTATTACTTATTAACCATAAAATAGTAATTTGTGAGTAATTTGATGATGTCTGATGAGTTATTTGTATCTGATGGGACATGGACCACTTGTATTTTTTTTGATGGAAGTATCTGATGGGACACAGACCCTGGATAATGTCGACTTTATTACTGTTTTTTTTTAATAGGTAATATATGTACAAGGTTCAAGCCTTGAAAGGTAGAGTGGAGTTAACAGTGAGAATGAAGTCTCCCTCCTTTCCCAGGCCCCCAGCCACCCAGTTCCCCTTCCTGGAGGTCACTGATATAACATCTGTATCCTTTTAGAGACAGACCATGCATATACAAACTTTATATTCTTCCCCCCACCACACACACACAAACGGTAGCATACTATTACAAAATACTCTACATCT
This sequence comes from Mormoops blainvillei, assembly GCA_004026545.1. NCBI lineage: Eukaryota > Metazoa > Chordata > Mammalia > Chiroptera > Mormoopidae > Mormoops > Mormoops blainvillei. The sequence continues at coordinate 108,277 of PVJD01004768.1, read as the reverse complement.
TGCTCTCTTTTTCTTCCCACTTAACAATAGATATCTAGAAATGAAATTGATGGGGCAAGACCTGTATCTAACAAAATATTACCAAATTACAATCTAAATAAATTATACCAACTTAAACTCTCACCAGCAATGTATGTCCTCACATCCTTTGCTAACCTAATAGATTAAAAGTATATTATTACTGCCCTGGCCGGGTAGCTCAGTTGGAACATTGTCCCAATATACCAAGGTTGCAGGTTTGATCCCCCATCAGAGCATATACCAGAAGCAAACAATGAGCCCTGGCTGGTGTGGCTCAGTGGATTGAGAGCCGGCTTGCAAACCAAATGGTCATCAGTTTGATTCCCAGCCAGGGCACATGCCTGGGTTATGGGCCAGGTCCCCAGTAGGGGTCATGTGAGAGGCAACCACATATTGATGTTTCTCTCCCTCTCTTCCCTCCCTTCTGCTCTCTCTCTCCCTCCCTTCCCCTCTCTCTAAAAATAAATAAATAAAATCTTTTTTTTTAAAGCAAGCAATGAATGTATAAATAAGTGGAATGACAAGCCAATGTTTCTCTAAAATCAATCAGTAAAATTTTAAAATATAATTTTATTTTTCTGAGCAATGGATATCATATTTTCATATATTTAATAACCATTGGAATTTCCTTTACTATGACCTTTCCTAGTTTCTGTTCTTTGCCCATTTTTCTTTTGATGGATGGTTTTTCTTTTTTTACAGGCATGCTTTAGATGTTAGCTCCTTGTCTGTAAAAGAAGCTAAAAATACTTTCCTTTTTCTAACTTAAATTTTTAATTTTTTGACATGTTTTTGACATGAAGAAATTGGTATTTTCATGCAATCAGATGCATGAATATTTGCTTTTGTAGCTCTGGGATTTTGTGTCATATATATTTAGAATGTTCTTTCCCACTTATCTTCTTTTAGAGTTTTATTTTTCATCTTAGATCCTTGACCCATCTGCAATGGTTACCAATGAGAGATCTAACTTTAGTTTGTTTTGTAAGATAACTACCCAACTGACCTTCCACTGAGTAAACATTGGTTCCATTGGAACCAATGGTTAGGAAATAAGACTTTAATACTTCTCATCAAGATGGCTTGCCTCCTTGCACAACCACATCAAAATTGCCACTAAAACTAGAAAAACCATCACTCAGAACCATCAAAAATCAAGTTGATGGAAGTCTGACAACTATGGGATTAAAGAAACCACATCCATCCAGACTGGTAGGAGGGGTGGATTGATGGAATGGGCTGGTCCCACATCTGTGTGTGGTGGATAAAAATTTGGGAGAGATATCTTGGAAATGAGGAGTCCAAGCCCCACATTAGGCGTATAGCCCAGGGTTCCAGGGCCAGGAAGAGAAGGCCACATAACTTCTGACTGCAAAAAAACAGTGGGGATTGAGTCAGTGGAAGAAAGTTCTTGAGTCCCAAGCAATTTCCCTTGAAGAACCTACACACACATGGACTTAGATTCACTCCCTCTGAGCTCCAGCACTGGGGTAGCAGCTTGAAAGGCACCAGTGGCATACGAGGAGGAACTGAAGTGCCAGGCATCAAGGCGAGAGTTGGGGAATAGACATACAAGTCCAGGAAGCACAGAGAGTCCCAAACAAGATAGATGCAAAGATGCCCAAACAGAAAGGCAGGCAGATGCCATTGTCTCTTTTCTGAGCTCTCCCGCTAAAGTGCCAAATGGCCAGCAAGCTGGTGCCATGCCTGAGACCATCATCCTGCTTAACACTGTGTGCCTCACCCTGGAGATGCCCTGAGACTCCATTCCATCCAAGCTGTTAACCATGACATTTCCACATGAATGGTGGGTCTTGGCTTATGCTTCACAATTCCTAAATCCTATCAAATGAGCCAACAGCTGGCCTCAGTGAGCCCCTGTACTTCTTGCTAAGTGGCCCCAGGTCTGGCATTAGCAGCAGCCAGCCTAGATTTACAGCTTGGCTTCGCTGCAAATCTCCAAGCCCAGCACAAGTAGTAGCCATCTCAGATTGCTATATAGATCAGGCAGGGTGGGGGCTGACCTTGATCTGCACCACCTGGGAAACACCAGAACCTGCACAACCTAGTGGACAGCTACAGACATAGTGGACAGCTATCAGAGCACCATCACCCTGCCTCTACACAGCTGATCCTCCACAGAGGGCAGAGGTTGGTGGTCAGTGGTCACAGCCAGTTCTCGCAGCTGATTGCCCTGAGCAAATACCTCCCATTGACCTGCCAACAGCAATCAAGGTACAACTACAAGAGGATGCTATACAAAGGGCACACCTCAAGTACCCAGCTTGGGTGTGAGAGGAGGCTGAGCCACTGGATCCTACAGGACACCTACTACATTAGGTCATGCTATCAAGAGAGGGAAATCATAGCAGCTCTACCTAACATACAGAAACAAACACAGGGAGGCTGCCAAAATGAGAAGACAAAGAAACATGGCCCAAATGAAAGAACAGATCAAAACTCCAGAAAAAGAACTACACAAAATGGAGATAAGCAACCTATCAGGTGCAGAGTTCAAAACACTGGTTATAAGGGTGCTCAAGGAACTTAGTGAGGAACCTCAACAGCAAAAAAAAAGATCCAGTCAGAAACAAAGGATACTCTCATTGAAATAAAGAACATCTACAGGGAAACAACAGTAGAGTGGGTGAAGCCAAGAATCAAATCAATGATATGGAACATAAGGAAGCAAAAAACAACCAATCAGAACAACAAGAAGAAAAAAGAATCCAAAAAAATGAGAATAGTATAAGCAGCCTCTGGGACAACTCTAAGACTTCCCACATTTGCATCATAGGAGTGCCAGAAGGAGAAGAGAAAGAGCAAGAAATTGGAAATCTATTTGTAAAAATAATGAAAGAAAGCTTCTCTAATTTGGTGAAGGAAATAGACATACAAGTCCAGGAAGCACAGAGAGTCCCAAACAAGATAGATGCAAAGATGCCTGCTCCAAGATACATCGTAATTAAAATGCCAAAGATTAAAGGTAAAGAGAGAATCTTAAAAGCACCAAGCGAAAAGCAGTTATCTATAGGGAAGGTCCCATAAGACTGTCAGCTGATTTTTCTAAAGAAACTTTGCAGGCTAGAAGGGATTGGCAAGAAATATTCAAAGTCATGAAAAGCGGGGACCTACAGCCAAGATAGCTCTATCCAGCAAAGCCATCTTTTAGAATCGAAGGGCAGATAAAGAGCTTCCCTGACAAGAAAAAAACTAAAGGAGCTGATGACATCACAAAACCATTATTATATGAAATGTTAAAGGGACTCACTTAAAAAAAAAGATCAAAATTATGAACAATAAAATGGCAATAAATACATAGCTATCAATATTTGAATCTAAAAAACAAACTAAGCAGATAAGAACAGAGACAGAATCATAGAAATAGAGAGAGTTTTAATGGTTGCCAGATGAGAGTGGATGTGAAGGGATGTGTGAGGAGGTGAGGGAATTAAAAAGTACAAATATATAATCACAGAATAGCAATGGGGATGTAAAGTACAGTACAGGAAATGGAGTAGCCAAAGAAAATACTCATGACCATGGATATGAACGAACAATGGTGGGGGATTGCCTGAGGGAGTAGGCGGTGTTGGGTGGAGGGTGGCAAAGGGGGAAAAATTGGGACAACTGTAATAGCATAATCAATAAAATATAATTTTTTAAAAAAATGCCACTTCAATTATATAACATCTTTTATTAAATAAATTATCTTTTTCTCTATTGATTTGAAATGCCATTTTATCATATACCAATGTCTCATTTTCATTTGGGTCCTTTCAAAACATTTTTTTGTTTTGCATTGGACCATTCTAATTTATTCATTAGGGTGGTAGTCAATACTAGTCCCCTTGCAACAGTTTTCTTTTTCAGAATTGTCCTGGTTACTCTTGCTAACTTTTTTTTCCATACAAGTTTAGAACAAATTTGTCTAGTTTTAAAAATGAAAAATGCTGTTAGTCTTTTTATGAAATCATAACAAATTTATAGTCAAGTTTAGGGAAAATTGAATTCATTATGATATTCAGTTATTCTAAAGAATAGAGTATGCTTTCCTCTCTCTTCAAGTCTTCTGTTATAACACTCAATAGTATTCTAAGGTTTCCTCAAATCAATCAGTTTCTTCATAGGGGTACTTAGAAAGTAGGGACCTTTAAAAAAATACCACCTAGACCCCACCCCATACCAACTGAACTAGAATTCTGGGAATGGCACCTGGGCACTGTTTTGCTCTTATTGTTTTGTCTATCAAGCTCCTCAGCTGACGGTCCTAATGCGCAGCCAGAGGTGAGCTTATTCCTAGTTGTTTTATCATTTGCTGTTGGTGGTGCTATTTTTGAATGGATCTTTCTTCCATTATATCTTCCAATTGTTGTTTATATGCAACCTCTATTTCTATATGTTTATTTTGTACCAAACCATCTTATTGTTTGTAGTAGTTTTTCGTTCGGTATCTTATTTTTTAAATATTTTTATATTTTTACATTTTCCAAGTAAAAAAAAAAAAGCTTATCTGCACATAATAATTTTACCTAATCCCCTTTTTCAAACTGGCTTTGAAGCTTTCTTTATAAGTCAGATTTTCTCCTTTATTTTATTGTTCTTCAGTTAATTTGTATGAGTTTATCTTTGTAGTTATGTATGAATTTCTGAGAAATAAATTCCACTTTGGGTATATTTTGAAGTAAAACCCTTAAGAAAAAGATCTCAATCTTAGATTACTAAGGTTAAAATTAAAATATTCAAATCTACCTTCCATCTCCTAATTAAAACTAAAAAACATAAAATAGCTAGTGTGTGGGCACATGTATGAATTTTAGGGAAAAATAAAACAATAATAGTACAGATGTAGTTCTGAAAACACAGGCATGTGAAGATAAATATAAGCCATCTTTTTCAACCCAAACCCTTTAATATGCATCCATTGTTAGAATTTACCAAGCATTCCTAATGTTTTAAGCAAGATCATAATTAGGTACAAGTGAATTTTAAGGACAATATCTAATTCAAAATGATATCCAACAACCATGAAAAAAAAATAAGAAAAACTTGCAAAACCAAGACAAATTATACCAGAATCTGAGAGAAACCAATACAAATTATCAACTGGATTGGGGACGATATTTGGGCTTCATTTTTTATTACCTCCGCTGCTGCCACTATGTTACAATCTTCCATAATCTGTTGTTTAGAATTTTGCAATAGCCTCCTAAGGTCTCCCTGTGTGTGCCCATGGTTTTCTGCAGTCTATTCTTACCACAGCAGCCAGAGTGATTCTGTTAAAATATACCCGATTACATCACTGAATACTCAAAACCCTCCACTGGTTTCCCACCTTACTCTCCAAAAGTCAAAGTCATCACATTGGCCTTCAAGGCCCTAAGTGACCTGGCCAAACGTTCTCTCTCAGACCACATCTCCACCCACACTGCCACTTTGTTCACTCTGCTCCAGCCACACTGCTCTCCCTGTTGCATTCTGGCACATCAGCCATGTACCACCTCAAGACCTTTGTGCTTCTCAATTTTTTTCTGCCTGGAATTCAGTTCTTTCTTCAAATTTCCACATGGCTCTATTGTTACCTCCCTAGGTCAGTGCTCAACTACTACCTTCTCACAAGGTCTTCCCAGCTTTGTTTTTCTCCATAGAAAACACTGCTACCCAATTCAGTGTATGTTGTACACATTTAACTTGCTTATAGTGTCTCCAACACCTCCTCCTCTACTAGGATGAAAGGTCCATACGATCATGGCCTTTTGTCCTTTTTGTTTCCTAAAGTATCCCAAGTGCCTGACACATGGTAGAACTTTAGTACTTGTTGAGTTAATGCAAGTTAGAATTAGAGTTTTTCAGATATCACATTGGAGGAGAAAACTAACATGTTAGGTCATAGCAGGACAAGGTGAAAGGGAGCAGCCTTCTCAATAAAGCAGAACCTAGAAACAATAAATTCTAGCAAAAGCCTAGACAGGAGAGTTGACAAAGGGACTCTATCTCTCTTTGTTTTATCTTCTTCTAAGAAAAAAGGCCAGATCTAACTATTTTAAGCTTTGTGAGCCATATGGTCTCTTTGACAGCTACTCCGTTCTGCCCCGGTAGCATGAAAGCAGCAACAGACAATAGTAAACAAATTAGCTTGACTGTGTACCCATGACATTTTGTTTACAAAAACACAGGATTCAACCTGTGGGCCATAATTTGCTAACTGCCAATCTAGAACAATGGTTCACAAGTTTGCTACAAATTGGAATCACCTGAGTATGTTTAAAAACTATCAATGCCTGGCTCTCACCTTCAAGCACGGTGAGTTTTAAAAGATTCTCAATTTAAAAACGAAGAAATAACAAAACATGATATTTTCATGTAAGCGAATGAGAAAAATTGAAAACAATGATGAGGCTCATTATCATTTGGATTACAGGGAAAAACACATATATGCTGTTTGTGCACCATGTATTAAAATGCTTTAAAAGATGCATATGCTCTGCCCTAGCAATTGCAATTCTAGGATTTTATAAGGGAGTAATTGAATGTATATGGAAGAATGTATGTGAAGAGATGTTCTTCACAAAGTTATTTATAAAGTGAAAACTGGAAAATCTTTGTCCAAAAATAGGGGACTATTTAAATCATTGTAATTCACTTCACATTAAACAGATAATTATATCACCTGTTTTACTGATTAAATGGAAAGTTGTCCAAATATATTAAGTGGGAAAAAAGCAGGATACAAAGTATTGTATATAGTTGATCTACTTTTGTAAATATATAGATCTAGTCATTATAGTCTGAAGGATATATAACAAGTATTAACAGTGATTATCTCTGGGTGGTCTGTGAAGTGGTTTTTGTTGCTTATTTGTATTGTTTAATTTTTCTGTAATTAACATACACCATTTTTATAATAAAATAAATATTTTATTTTTAAAACATATATGATCACACTTAAAACATCACCAATATTGAGACAAACTAGTACTGTGTACTCTGACCTTGTGGAAATTGTACTGAGGTACTATTTAAAGGTAGAGGAATAATTAGCCATGGTAACTAAAAATTAAGAAAGAAAATTATTTAACGAAAAGTAAAAGAAAATGATATTCATAATATAATACAACATCCAGCTGAGAATATTTTCATTTCATAATGTAAATACTGAATATAGATTTAACCTGAAATTACAATATTATGTTATTAATAGAACATGAAGAAATAGTAGGTACAGAGGTGTGAAAGCTAAATCTTTAACTTTATCTAATAAGAAGGTATTAATACCTAAAATCACTGAATCAATAAACAGCATGAACTTATTTAGAATTACAGAATGAAGTACATACCAGAAAATTAGCACATACAATCTAAATTGGTCCTCTCTAGAAGAGGGGAAGGACTGAGGATGTGTGGACAGGGAATCCTTTATTTTATCAGCCCTCCAGTGCCATTTGACTTTCAAAATAATGTGCATGTATTATTTTAGTAAGAATTTTGAAATTAATGTTTTATCAGACCTTACCAAAGTTCTGTGAAAAATAATTTCACTAGTAGTGTCTTGTTTTGGTATATGAAAGCATTTTGATAAATTTGAAACAAATTACAGAAGCACCTAGAAAAACATTTAACTGATATTGGCCAGGACAATCACTGAATTACAGGTATTGCTCAGGGAGAGCTCCCAGGAAGAAGTAGATCCTAAGCTGAGATGACATGTTACACAGAAAAAGAACCTGGGCAAAACTTTCTGCAGGGAAAATGTGAAAATTAAACCAAGTTTGATTTCCCAAGGTTATCATTCTATCTCTTTCTTAAATGTCCCACCAAGAATGGCTATTCCAACATCTCCCCAGAGCTCCCCTCAGTTCCTCTGGATAATACTGGCATAGGTATGAAAGCATGTTTTCGTAAGTGATGGATTTATAGTCAAGGCAGGAACATTTGCTCAAAGTTATCTGAAATGCATCACATATCCATCAACTCAAAACAAATTTACTGATACCTGCCATGTATTAGGCCCAGTGTTAGGTACTAGGAATATGATGATGAAAATGATAAATGTCTCTGGCCAAAGGACAATAGCTCAGGAAATGGGATTACCACAGCAACTGGCAGGATTGTCATCTGTACCCACCAAACCCTACTATCCCATGCACCTTGACATGCCAAATGTTTTCTCAGCCTTTGGAATGTGAACCTCAACAGACTTCCCGATCAGGAAATGTAGGAATTCTACTTTTAGGGTAACTAATGTGGAGTGTGTCCAAATGACAAACTGATGCTTCCAACAGGAAAAAAAAACTAAATTTTTTCCTGAGAATGGAGGGCTAAAATAAAAGAGGCAGCATTTAATCTAAACTGTTTCCTGTAACTTGGATTTCTGTTTTAAAAATTGGCCACCTTATTATTTTCTTAGTCACCTTTTATCTAAGCTTATTGGAGGTGTAGTTCTCACCCCCACGTCCCCATCCCCCACCAGCAACCTCCCATCTGCTGGAAAACAGAATTAAAAAAATGAGAAGCCATGATGACACATCATCACTGGATGAAAAGCAATAAATGTACTACTATTTGCATAAAACCTATTAATGCCCTTTTCAGAATAATGAAATGAATTTTACATCACTGAGACAGCAGCTGTGATCCTTTGCTTCTAGTAGAGAAGAGTATTTGAAACTATCTGCAAACCACTGCAACTCCTAATTGCCAAACACCGCTGACTTCAGTTTAAGTAAATCTCATTTTTAGCCAGAGAAAGACGTATCTTTATCAATTCGGATTCTCTGTGCTCAAAAGGCTGTTAGGCTTCTTGTGTTTCTGTTTTTCTCCTACTAATGCAAATCCATGACATCACAAACTTTTTTTTTTTTTTTATCAAAACTAGCTTTGCCCTGTCTGGGTTGCCCTGTGGTTAGAGTGCTGTCAGTATACTAAAACGTCGTGGTGCCCTTCCTGGTGTGGGCACATACCTAGGTTGAGATTTGATTCCCAAGTTGGGGATGGTAGGGCATGCAACCAATCTCCCCCTACCCCCTCCTCCTCCCCTTCTCTCTAAAATCAATAAACATATCCTTGGGTGAGGATTAAGGAGGGGAAAAATAGCTGGTTTCTTTACTATTTTTTTTTTTCCTACTGGCAATCATGAAACAAACCATCTTTGAGGAGTACAATCTCAGTCCGGAGCTTCATCTTTTACGTGTTGGTCATGGGTTAACATGAGCCTTTACAGCTCCCAGCAAAACGACCTTCTGTCCAGCTGTGCTCTACCAGAGTATAGCCAGCAGGGAAGGTTCCAGAGCTCAGTGGTCTGCGGCTCCTATGAGGGCAGCTTGGGGGCCTTGGCAGAGATTGGAAGGGGAGAAAGGATTGGGAACGAGACTCGGAGAAGGTGGAGAATAGGAATCATGTGTGTTGCTTGAGTGTACAACCCACATGCGAGTGTACAACCCACATTCGAGTGACAAGTGACGAGGACAACCTATAAAAAACAACTAAGCGCAAATCTACCCGAATCCAGCTTCCTCTCAATGCATATGCATTTTCCACTATGGGAACTGACAGACCCGGCATCGCGCCCAGCGCAGCCTCGCGTCCACCTTGGTTCCCCGCGCCCTGCCTACTGTCTTCGGTACTTACTCTTCCTTTAGGCTAAGGATGGAGTATCCTGTCAGCCTCTCAACTCTGTCGCCGGCGCCCAACCTCTCCGTACCCATCTGGCTGGGTTTGGGTATCAATCTGACTTCTAGACAGGAAGTCCCGGCCCCCGGGCCACCACCGCCGCCGCCCGGGTCGCCCAGCCGCCTGGTCTACCTGGGGGCTATCCTGGTGGTGTCTGTGGCCGGCAATGCCAAGGTACTGTGCCGCCTCTGTGGTGGCGGCGGGCCCTGGGCGGGTCCCAAGCGTCGCAAAATGGACTTTCTACTGGTGCAACTAGCCCTGGCAGACCTATACGCGTGCGGGGCCACCACGCTGTCGCAGTTGGCCTGGGAGCTGTTGGGCGAGCCGCGGCGGGCGGCGGGTGACCAGGAGTGCCGCTTCGTGCAGCTACTGCAGGTATCCGGCCGGGGCGCCTCGGCCCACCTGGTGGCGCTCATTGCCCTCGAGCGTCAGCGGGCGGTGCGCCGGCCGCAGGGCCCGCCGCTGCCGGCGCGTGTTCTTGCCGCCCTGGGTTGGGTGCTGGCCCTGCTGCTGGCTCTACCGCCCGTCTTCGTGGTGCGCGGGGGAGCCCTGTCTGTGCCACCTGCCGGGTCTCCGGACGCCCGCGCCTGGGCAGGAGGGTATCGCTGCCGCGACATCTTCGCGCCTCTGCCGCGCTGGCACCTGCAGGTCTATTCGCTGTATGAGGCCACCGCGGGATTCGCTGCGCCGGTAGCAGTCCTGGGCGTTGCTTGCAGCCGCCTGATCTGCGCTTGGTGGCAGCGCCCGCCCCCGGCCCCATCTGCTGCGGCGCCCAAGGCAGCGAGTCCTGGCCGAGACCCGGCTCACAGCGCGCTACCGCGCGCCAAAGTTCAGAGCCTGAAGATGAGCCTGATGCTAGCGCTGCTGTTCGTGAGCTTTGAACTGCCCTACTTTGCTGCCCGGCTGGCAGCCGCGTGGTCGTCCGGATCGGTGGGACAGTGGGAAGCCGAGGAGTTGGCGGTGGCGCTGCGCCTCGTGGGGGTGACTAACAGTGCCCTCAACCCCTTCGTCTACCTCTTCTTCCAGGCGGGCGATTGCCTGCTCTGGCGGCGGCTGCGGAAGGGCCTGAGCGCTCTCTGCTGCGCGCAGAAGGGAGTCGCCGAGGACGACGAGGGGGCCCAAGTCCACCAGGCGCTCCACCGCCACCGCTGGCCCCACGCCCATTATCACCATGCTCGGCGGGAGCAGCCAGAGGAGGGCTGCTTGCGCCCACCGCCGCCGCGTCCCCGGCCGCTGCCCTGCTCCTGCGAAAGCGCATTCTAGGTGGTCCGTGGCCAGAGACAGGTCATCTGTTGCCACGGCACAGCCTTCGGGGAACACGAGGCTAGCCGCCTGGGTTAATCTAGATCACAACGGCAGGAGAACAGGAGTTTCTCAGAGAGAGGAACACTGAAGCTGTCCACTTTCTCCACTCTCCTGTTATAGTCCTTTGTAATGTTTACATTTTCCTGCATTATTCCAATTTATTTTCTTCCTTTAAGTTCCTTTTCACATTTTCTCACTTGGAAACAAGGGAGAGAGCCATAGGGAAATTGTAAAAGCAGTCCAAGTTACAGTTATTTTTGAAGTTCTCTTTGACACTCCCACAGTTTTCTGTTTAACATCATCTGTTTTAGCTAGATTGCCAAGATTTTATTTGCTGGGTTATCAATTGTTTTAACTTATTTTGAATTGTGTTTAAATCAAGTGTACCACCAGGACCAGGCAATTTGCTTTTCTTTCCAGGAGAAAAGATCCCCACATTGCACTCCCTGAGGAGCCTGAAAGTCGTACCAGTGATACTGTGGGAAATGTAACCATGCTGTTACTTCGGAGCCACAAATACTTCGGAGTATTTGTAAAATAAAAACATTTCCCACAGGACAATTAGTACTGATTGTTTTGTTGTTGTTGTTTTGTTTTAACATGGTAAGGTGTTTTCTCAGAAGAAAATCAATGTGGCCTTTATTTCCGGTATAGCTTCCCCTTCAGTAGAAACTGGGCCTGTAGGAGGGAGACATAAAAGCTTCCTTCAGTCCCTTTCAGAAATGCCCAATTTCGGTCAGAAATTGTCCCTGTGCCGAGACCAGGCTCAACAGTGGCGATACTGTCTGCAGGTGGAGCCTCTCAGCACAAGCTCCCAGCAAAAGAGAGAAAAGAAGTACCAAGGTGATGGATATGAGTGGCGCTCACAGTCTCAGGTAGGGGAGCCTCATGGAAATTTGCAGCTGAGGAGGAAGCTGCAACCTCAGAATGCTGCATGTACATAGAAAACTCCCTTCTTGAAAACGAAAGCAGTGTCTATTGGTGTGGATTGCTGAGAACAAGGTCAAAGAGTAGATTTCATTGGGACCCTCCTCTTAATTGTCCTTTGGTTCTATAGCACCTAAGAACAACATATCCATTTGTTTTCCAGTGTCTTTCAGCTGACAATCTGCAAGCTTTTCATTATCGCGTTTCCTGTTCCTGCACAAATGCAGGACTAAGATGCAGAAAGAGGCAAGGATTGGTACAATTCACTTGCAGAGTCGATGCGCTCTCAGGACTTTCTTTGTTTTGTTCACTGGTACATATAATTATATTTTTGTTTAAAAGAAAAAATTTCTGCAAATTATATTGAGGACAAAGGTAAAATCTGAATACAGACGGGCTGTTAGGCAATATTTGGGAATCAATGTTAAAGTGCGATAATGCTTTTGTGGTTATGCAAGCATGTCTTCAGAGTTTTCAGAGGTGAAGTGTAATGATATCATGTCTGCAACTAATTTTCAATTTATTCAAAAACGGCAACTACATACATATTTAACAACGTTAACATCTAAAAATGTTAACAACTGTTGAAGTTCAGTGGTGAATATGTGGGTGTTCTTTTGTATTATTCTTCAGTTTTCTATAAGTTTTGTAATAAAAAGTTAAAAAAAGAAAGAAGCCATATTTAATCTAGTGTTCCAAACATTTAACTATGGAACTATTTTTCCTTTATAACATATTAATATAGAAGCATCTGCTGCTTCACAAGTGTACTCTAGCACACTTTGGCCTTGGGCATACTTTTAGTGACTACATTTTAAAAATATGGAAGAATGATAAATGTTCTTTGAAGAATAAAATCTTTTTAAAAATTCAAAATATAGTTTAGAAACTCCATTCAGTTAGCTGAGGAAATGTTTGTTGTATCATTTGCAAGGAAACAGCTCTAATGCTCCTAACAGTGGCATGACTTCGTCGGTCAGAGGTATGAAGGTTGCAGCTTGCACAGTGACTCCTGAATGTCTAGTATCCAAATCTTTCTCTTGGTATAACCTCATGGGTTTTGATACAGGCTAAATATTTAATCATCTGTATCCTTCTGTGCTTAATAAGATGAAATTATATATCACTTAGAGCACTTTCAGGAAGAGAAATAAATAAAAATGTGTAGGCATTTGACACTTCCCATTAGAGATGAAATTATAAGGAGACCTCATAATTACAGGTGATGATTAATTTTATGTGTTAATTTGACTGGGCTATGGGGTGCCCAGATACTTGATTAAATGTTTTTTCTGGGCGTGCCTGTAAGGGTGTTGATGGAAGAGCTTATTATTTGAATCAGGAGACTGAATAAAGTAGATTGCATTCCATATATGAGAGCCTGACTAGAACAAAAAGTGGAGGAAGGGAGAGGCCTGCCTACTGAACTGGGCTGTGGGTCTTCTAACCTTGAACTAGAATTATACCACTGACTCTCTTGAGTCTCCTGGGGTTAAGACTGGGGCCCTAACTCTATGCCCTGAACTTCATTTTTCCACTGGGTTTCTCTCATTTCAAGTTGGTGTGAAATCTCATCAGATTACATAGTAAGCAGTTAAATATCTCAATTTGATATGTGGTTGGAGACTATAACCCAGATCTTCTGATATCCAGGCCTTCAACTCCCATTTTTAAGGCATCAATGCCATTTTAGCAATCTACCTGTGATTTAGTTGTCTATTGCTGCAAAACAAACCATCCCAAAGCTTAATGACTATGATTCATTATTTCTCACAAGTCTGTGAGTTAGCTCAGTAGTTCTTCTGTTGGTTTCTCCTGAGCTCACTCACGTGAGTGTGTTTACCTGGTGGTCTTCTGGGAATGGGGTCCAGCTGTGATGGCTGAGTATCTGGGCCTTCCTATCTACATGATCTCTCATTTTGGTTTTCTTCATTGCATAATAGTCTAAGGGTAGCTTTGAGAGAGCAAATACCTATCCGTAGATGCTATCAAGACTTTGCTTGTGAAAGATCTGCTGATGCCCATTGCCAAAGAAGGCGATGTGGCCAAGCCCATAGTCTTTGTGGGAAAAGATTACACAAATGGTGGATATTGAGAAGAGTGATTCACTGGGGAACATTATATAGTACACTACCCCAGCTCATTTTATGGTTGTCACTTTTTGGTCTGGCTTAATTTTAAATGGGAAATATGTCTGTGGTAAGTGATATATATCTATGTATAATAAAGTTCATATATTACTTTGCACATGATAGATCTTTAATAAATAAATATCAAATGAATGAATAAATCAATAAAATTATCAATAATAAAAATTTCCAAGTAATGTCATTAATAATTGTAGGTTGAGGTTTCTCAACAAAGTCTTTAATACAAGAATTACATCTTTTATTTTCTCCCATTTGCTCCAATATGCTCATCATAGTGTCCAATACAGTCTCTTGATACATACTGGCTGGCTGACTAAATAAAATAAAAATGTTCTTGGAATGTTCCCATTTCTTTTATAAACAACATGCAGGTAAGCTAAAATGAGACTTTTTTTTCTTGCCAAAATTCTTCAGTTAAGGGTTGCTTGCGGCTACAAATAACAAAATCCAGCTGAATTGCACTAAGCAATAAGAAAATGTATTGGTCTATAAGTTTAGTGCCTATTTTTTTTTCTATGTAATTTATTGTTTCACGTTTGACATTCAGGTCTTTGATCCATTTTGAGTTTATTTTTGTAGGTGGGGACAAACTAGTCTAGTTTCATTCTTTTGCATGTGGCTTTCCAATTTTCCTAGCACCATTTATTGACGAGGCTTTCTTAATTGCATGTTTTTGGCTCCTTTGTTGAAAATTATTTGCCAATATACATGTGGGTTTATTTCTGGGTTCTCAATTTTTTCCATTGGTCTGTGCATCTGTTTTTCTGCCAATATCATGCTGTTTTGATTATCGTCACTTTTTGGTATAATTTGAAGTCAGGTAGTGTGATACCTCCAGCTTCATTCCTTTTTACCAGGATTGCTTTGGCTATTTGGGGTCTTTTGTGTTTCCATGCAAATCTGGTGATTTTTTTGTTCTATGTCTTTTAAAAAATGTCACTGAGATTTTGATGGGAATTGCATTAAGTCTGTATATTGCTTTGGGTAATATGAACATTTTAACTGTTAATTCTTCCAATCCATGTACAGGGAATGTCTTTCCATTTCATTGTGTCTTTTTTAATCTCTTTTAATAATGTTTAGAGAAGATTTTATGAATCTGACCCCAGAGGCCAGGGAAGTAAAGGTAAAATAAATAAATAAATAAATGGGACTGTATCAAACTAAAAAGCTTCTGCACAGCAAAAGAAACCACCAACCAAACCAAAGGGTAACCAACTGAGTGGGAGAAGATATTTGCAAACAACAGCTCCAACAAAGGGGTTAATATATAAAACATACAAATAACTCATCACCAAAAAAAGCAAACAATCCAATTAAAAAATGGGCAGAGGACCTGAACAGGCACTTCTCCCAAGAAGACAGACAAATGACCAACAGATATATGAAAAGACGCTCAACTTCAGTAATGTTAGTGACATATAAATCAAAACCACAATGAGATCCCACTTCACAACTGTTATAATGGCTGTTAACAACAAGACAAGTAATAACAAGTGCTGGAGAAGTTGTGAAGAAAAAGGACCCCTCATTTACTGCTGTTTCAGCCACTATAGAAAACCGTATGGAGATTCAAACCTGTTACCAGCGAGATGACAAGACCCTGGCTTTTGTCTTCCTTCATTGCATTTGATTGTCATGGCTCTTTAGTATCTTTTATTCTAAAACAGCCTCCTGACATGTTAAAGAAGGTATTGTGTTTTTGAAGAGAACAAGCCAGTTTTCTTGCAGAATATCCCACATTATTAATTTTTCTTAATATTTATTATGATATCTTCTAATTTATTCTTTTCCCAATAGGTTTCTTTATAGAAGTACTTCTCAGAGTCAATATGTTAAAGTACAAAATGACACTCCAAGTGGACACCTTTAAGGAGCCTCCGCCCTCTTCACAATAACCCTTTCTTTGGGAATTGTCCCCATCTCCAAACAAGACACAAACACACACATGCACATACCTCTAGTAGTCACATACAGACTATGGAACCCAACCTTTGGGGCTAGCCCTTTAGAAACACCTTCTTAAAAATGAATGTAGATATAAGTGGTTACAGAAATTTGGACAGGTTTAAGCAAGGGGAAGACTAGGAAAACCAGGATAAAATAATCAGTATGTATAGGTGAGTTTAAGAGTGATATGGCTATTATGTAGTTGGAGATACTGAGAACAGAATTGTGCTGAGTTAGGGCCCTAGAGAAGACACAGTCAAGATGACACACACTAAAATAATGTCAGGCTGGACAACACCAGCAAGTACAGGTCTGGCTTAGATGCTGGTCTGATGAAAGTTTATCTTCTATTGGTATCATCCAACTAAAGGAAAAATTTGTTTTTGCACAGTGCATTATTTATGCAGACCTGGAAAAAAATAGTCTAGGCTAGAAAACAAGGAGAAAGTAAAAGGAAGCAAGGAAAGCACTTAGTTTTGGCACACAGTGTATGTGGTAGAGAAAGAAAGCAATCAATGAAAGAAGCAAGTTAAACTGTCAGAAACAGCTGAGCCTTCCCAGAAGGACTAGGGCACTGCTAAGGGGACTGAAGTTCTGAAGGCACATTGCAGCAGGCACAGCCTGGAACCGTCCAGATCCAAAGGAAGGCAGTATCTTGAAAAGCATGTGGCAGACGTATTCTTGCTCCCTAAGACCCCAGGAAACCAGATGCAGGAGCAGCAAGAGCAGAGTCAGAAATGTGCACAGGTGATACCCCAGGTGACACAAAGGTGAGGACTACTGGGGAATCACCTCTGCAAGCAAGTGGCATGAACCAAATTCATTCTATGACAAGAGGAGCTGAAATCAGCCTCTGTGTTCAATACTTAAAATGCTACTCACAGCAGATGTGGAGACTTTGACACTATATAGAATCTACCCTCAGTGCAGCACACCCATGCCAGAAACAGCAGGCTCAGTGAAGTGCTAGATGGGAATACACCCTGTGGGTCTCATTAAGGGAATTTCAGTTAGACTAACATGCCAGGACTCTCTCCTCTGTTGGGGTTAAAAGGGTCCAGTTAAAAACAAATGAATGAAAACCAAAAACCATAAAAACCTTTTTCATATCTGTGTTCCAAACCAATGACTAGGAAGAAATTGAGATCTAGAGATTAAATCCTCTGTAAATTAAAGCCCAAAGACAACAATATTCAAAGAATTGAAGTTCAAATATCAAACTTTCTCACCCTTATAGAAAACAGTTGCTGATTCTGTGTAGTCTCTGCTGGAGGGTTGTGAAGCTTGGCTGAGCTGTGGATCCTTTCGCAGTGGCAGCCACAGCCTGTCTCTCCCTGAAGTAGATCATTCCTTTAGGGCCTCTGAGGTTCTCTTTGTTCAATTCCCATTTTTTGATGAACCTCGCTCTTTTAAAGAGTTCTAAGTGTTACTAGAAAGCAGAACATTATCATAGCACTGGCCCCTCAAAGTTAGGAAAACAAACCACCCCCAGCCCCTAGAGCAATGGCCTAGCATAATTGTGCTCCCAGAACCCAGTATTTGTGTCACCAAAGATTCTAGCATGGACAGGTCCAAAAGAAGGCAAGATCTTGGTCTCAGAGAACCCAAGGTGGCTGTCAGTTGGTCAGTGCAGGTGGTTGCAAATCTACAACCTCTGAAGGTAAACTCAACTAGGAGAAATCTTTTCATAAGAGGTTAATTTGGGTTCATGTTTAACAAATAAACTGTGGTGGGGAGAAGATCTATCTATGTATTTATCTGAGACAGAGGCAATTGAATTATCCCTGCCTTCTTGCAAGTTTAGAAATTTGCAGAGTTGGAATCCCGTCTCCAGGTGCCTTCTTACAGATTAAAAATCTCCTCATTGCCATTTCCACTCCGGGCCCTCCTTAAGTGAGCACAGGCTCTGCCTCACGCCATAGAGCTCTCTTGAGCATGTATTTTCAGTCCTGTCCCTCAGTGGCTGTTTTCAGTGAACTTGGCAAAACAATCTGCTTCTAGGCACATTTTCTCCAGCACCACCTTGAGTCCACGGAATGGTAGGGAGTGACCCTGAGCATGTGACATGGAATACTACCAGGATTCCAAGGCTAGTCCTTCCACGCTTCCCTCTCTGAATCAGAATGAAAAATGGAATTTGGAGCAGTCCAAGCATTTCCCTCTCTCCAGACCCATCTTGGAAAATTTCCAGTTAATACACATTAGTGCTCTGTAGCATAAGTAGGGCTCAGCCACCTCACAGTTTAAATGCAGCCGAGGGTAGATCCAATTCACAATGTGGGTGGGGTGCAGTGGGGGGAGGCACTCTTTTAAAAGAGAATACAAAATAATGAATAAAAAATTAGGTATGAAAGTCAATATATATTTAGAGTAGGCAAATAATCATGAAAATAGAAATATTAAAAACTGACATAATAAAAAACATTCAGTCATTAATTGCCAGGCACCCGTCTACAGTACTTTTTACCTAGTTTTCATCTATCTACTCTTTAGTTATCTCTTCAAGTGATAACATTTTTATGATAATATTTTATTTAAACAGAATAGAAACATAATTCAATCTTTCGTATAGCATAATTAATCATTTTTAAATTGACAGGAAGGATTAAAAACACTGTAGTCCTAGTACAAGTTTGTGTGCTTTTAAGACACAGGTTTTTTGATAAATTCTCTTTCATATGGTTCCCATCAAGAAAGACATAGGGTGTCTTTCTTGATTTATAGTTCACAAGCTATATTATTCAGCATACTCATGTGTATTAAATGTCAATGAGAACAGAATCCTGTGCACACAATTTTGCCAAAAGTCTGGTGATAGAATTTCCCACAGACTATTTTCTGGCTCCATCCATTCAAATAGTGCTTCTCTTCCAGGGCGCCCACGCTTCCTGTGCCAGCCACCACAGCACATGCTCATATTTTGATAGAGCCCTGGCCCTCGCCCGCATGTCGGCATGGAGGAGGTCATCACAGTGGGCACTGGAAGTATTCTGGGAAGACTTTTTGCACTGGGAAGCCAAGAAAAACTTAACCATACATAGAATTATTAGCAAGCCTTATAAATATATCCCACTAAACCTAAACTAAGGGTATTTCCAACTCACTTGCCCTTTAGCCAGTCCCAAAATGCCTGTGTGATGGAAGAAAAAGAGACAATGGCCTTAATCCATAGAAATTATGTCATCTTACTATGCACATTTTACAAAAACATATGGTCATTATTCCTCTTCCTCTTCTCTTTCCTTCCTGAAAATTCTATCCCAAAGCCAGTAGGTGGCAAAGACCAAGGTAGATACCAATGCTGACTGGTGAAGGAGGGGGAAATGCACAATGTCTCAGAGTGGGATGACAGCCAGAATGGAGAGATGGCAACGCTGTAGTGTGGTAAGACTAGTTGGAGACAAGTGAGAAGGGCATAGAGGGGCAGCCTACATAGGATCAGTTTCTCTGATTTTCCTGCCAAAGATACGTCAGCTGAAAGTAATCATGAGGAAATGTCAGACAAACCCCAACTGAGGGACATTTGACAAAATAAATTTTTTTAAAAATTGAAAAATATATCAATTTCACAAATGTTAAGGAAAAACTAAGGAACTATCCCAGACAAGGAAACTAAAGAGACATGAAAACTAAATATACCTTCATTCTGAAGGGGACTCGAGGATTAGATGATACAAATATGTTAGTGTTAACTTCTTGATTTTGGTGGTTGTATTGCAGTTAGGTAGCAGGATGTCCTTCTTTGCAGGAAATAAACACTAAAGCATTAGAGACTGTTAGGTCATCAGAGTCACAACATGCTCTCAAATGGCTGTTGGGGAATAGAATTCCCTCCACTACTTTTCTGTAATTTGTGTGTTTTTAAATTATATTGAAGGGATAGAAAGGATAACCATGTGAATGTATTCCTGGGGTCCTTCAAGAGCTTGGAAACAGCCCATGCATGTGAGGGCACCAGAAGCTTGTTTACTTAACTTCACAATCCCTCGTTTCAGCAAATACTACTCTACCCAGTACCACCTGAGAGGCCAATGTACCCCTCCCACCCCGCCAATGGTTTTTCCTATAATGTAGTCCTCCCTTTAGCTATGCTTGCTTTCCAAGGTCTCTGTGCCCTCCGTACCTCTGCTGAGACCCAATGTGGTAGA
Source organism: Mormoops blainvillei (assembly GCA_004026545.1). Taxonomy (NCBI): domain Eukaryota; kingdom Metazoa; phylum Chordata; class Mammalia; order Chiroptera; family Mormoopidae; genus Mormoops; species Mormoops blainvillei. Next base: position 88,107 of record PVJD01004768.1, on the reverse strand, counting down.
ATGAATATGTTCTGAACATTGGACAAGGTCAAGGGGCAGCAGCCTGCCCCCTGAGGACCACATGACCTAAGGCCCTCAAGGCTGTGCCTTTGCTCAGCCCACATAGCGCTGTGCACATTTGCTAAGCCTGGCTGGATACTAATACCAGTGTTTCGCTCAGGGCCCACTGCATTCCACCTGGTATACACTGACCGCACTTCTCTCTCCACTCAGACTTATGGTCAGCTTATGTATCATTTGCTTAATGCCCAGGACTTGGAGCTCTACCTGGAAGATAAAAATCAGGAGTGAGAAAGAAATCTTAAAGTCTCTAACTTTGACTCTCCCATGACCCCCTTACCCCCTTTTTTTTTTTGTTATGAGCTCAGCTCAGCCCCTTCCTCTGCCTTTCTGCAGATCTGTGTGCCTGCACAGAGGGTAACATCTGGTCCATCATCTCAAGAGAACATCTCTAAAGGTAGCAGTGAGGGTACATAAATTTAATTGAGGATACTGTTAACAAGTCCACTTGGCTGCACAGTTAAGTCATGCCAATCAAGATTTTTATTACTAAATAAAGCTTATACTTTGATCTCTTCCTGTTTGGTTCCAAACTCAGGCAGGAAAGAAAGGTGTTATTTATTGGGCCCTCCCAAAAATTCAACACACATAAAAGATGATGGCACCTTCCAGAGTGGTGACAACAGATTAATGAAAGAAACAGAGTAATTTGAAATACATTTTAGGAAGTAAAATTGACAGGACTTAGTGCTGGATAATATATCGAAGGATATCATGTGGGGTCCCTACAACTGTGTCATGTCTGGAAATTAACTAGGACTCATAGAATTCATTATACAGTTCTCATGCTACGATTACTACAGAGACATCGTAAAGTTACACCGCTGGGTCATAAGGAGAAAGCACACAGGTAGAGTATGGAAGAATCCATGTGAAGCCTTCCTTATCCGCCCTCCCTGCTGAGGGGGTGGTGGTCCCATGGAGCTCACTTTTCCTCCAACAATGAAAATACAGAAACAGCCCTGCCCGGTGTGGCTCAGTTGGTTGGTTATTGTTCTGTAAATTGAAAGGTTGCAGGTTCGATTACCAGTCAGGGCACATGCCTAGATTGCGGTTTTGGGCCCTAGTTGGGGTACCTATGAGAGGCAACTGATCGATGTTTCTCTGCCATTCTTTCTCCCTCCCTTCTTCTCCTTCTCCCTCCCTTCCTCTCCATCTAAAAATCAAAAAGCATGTCCTTGGGTGGGGAGGAAGAGAGGGAGGGGAAGGAAGGAAGGAAGGAAGGAAGGAAGGAAGGAAGGAAGGAAGGAAGGAAGGAAGGAAGGAAGGAAGGGAGGGAGGGAGGGAGGGAGGGAGGGAGGGAGGGAAGAAGAGAGAAAGAAGGAATTTTTTTGAGGGCTGGTCACATAGGCACCTCTGCTCAGCATATACCAAAGCTCCACACTCTCAGAAGGAAAGCAGGTTATGGTCAGTATAAAACCATAGTGTTTGTACAAACAGTTTAGTCAGCTTTATTATTTAGGGAAAGACTTATATCAGTGTAAGTAACCGTTTGCCAGCCAAGTTCCCAGATGCCAGCCAAGGGCTAAACTGGTACACGGAGCTTTTAAAGGATAACAGTCTCAGGTCAGCTATGTTAACTCTCTTCTCCACAGGAGGAGTGAGGAAAAGGGAGATGCCATCCAGGTTTCTACCGTAAGCATGCAGATGGACAGTGTTGCCACTTATGGAGATGGTGGGGACAAAAAGAAGTATAAGTTTATGGGAGAAAGCACAATTTTGAACACACAAAATTGGAGATAACTCTGTATGAGATATCAGGTTAAATATGCTATGTTGCAATCATAAACAACCTTAAAATTTCAGTGACTTAACATAATAAAAGTTTATTTTTCACTTAAGTCACAGGTCTTTTATTGCCTGGTGGAAGTTGGCAAGCTGGTGAAGGGTGGTCTCTGCTCCACGTAGTTAACCGAGGACCCAGGCTGGTGGAGGTTTTGCCACCTAGAATGTCAATTGTTGGGACAGAAATGAGATGACTGGAGAAGTCCCATATCAACTCCACTACGCTTCAGCCTAGGAGAGGTGGCTGCATTTTCACTCACAGCCCATTGGCCAAAACTGATCACTGGGCCTCAACCAACTGTTAAATAGGGCTGGGAAACATAGGGTAGTAGATGGAATGTTTAATGAGCACCACTGTTTCTGCCACAATATCCAGGTGGGAATATCAGGCAGATATGAATATTGTGGAGACTTTCATTTAGGAGTCATAAGCAGACAGGTGATATTTAAAGCCACCCTAATTTCCTCATGATCTGAATCCCAATGGCTTAATAAAGTCCATGTTATCACCCTTTTCTGGTTTGAAGGAATATGAAATCCTGATTGGTGGATACTCTTCAAACCTCCCTGTACTGAAACTAGCAACACACAGATGTTTTCACTAGCTCACAAGGCAGAATTTGGCTTAGGATTGAAGACAGTTTTTGAAGCAATTGAGAGGAAAATCTTGGTCCCAGAAAAGCCTGCCTAGAAACAGCCTGATGCTCAGAGCAGAGGAACAGGGCTCACAAAGGTGAGAAGGGGCATGTGAAACTATAGACGAAGATACTGAGGGACAAGATCACAGAAGAAAAGCCTGAGTTTTTGTTGGTAGGTAACAAAACTCATGCCAGGGGTTACCACTAGGTGTCACTAGCAGGAAAGGAAACCATGAAAGGAGGAAGAGAGTACCTCCAAATGGCGGCAGGTACAACTGTGGGAGCTGTGCCTACACTGGCTAGAGCTGTTCTAATGAAAAAAAGGGGGAGGGAGTAAAATGACAGTAGGGATCATTAATTTTATACTGAACTGTAAAAACTTTCAAGTGGACTTTACGGATTCCTGCTTTAAGCTCACGAGCATGCCTATGCTGCATGGGTGTACATGTGCATGTTTGTGTACCTGCATCTCTGAAGTGGAGAAAGGTTGTTTATTCAGCCTCCCGCTACAGCTTTCCAAGCATTTTATACTTTTAAGTGACTAACCACATTAAAAATTTATGTGGAGATACAAAAAAAAGTTTTATTTCTCTCTCGTTCATATTTATTTATTTATTTATTTATTTATTTATTTATACAAGGTCTCTCCAGAAAAAGTCCAGCCATTGTTAATATGAGAACGGTGTGCGCAACATCAATGTAACCTGGCAGCCAAAGAGAGTAGACTGGAATGCGCATTCATGAACGATGATGACTTCACTGTACTAGTCAATGGAGGCAGTAGACGCCATGAAATAGGCATGTATACTGTGTGGCTGTTGCATTCAAAGTAACTCAGCAAGTAGAGCAACGAATCTGCATCAAATATTGCATTAAGCTTAAACATTCCTCTGCGGAAAGTATTCTGATGATTCAGAAGGCCACAGCTATGGGCAACTGGTGATTGGCAACTTCATCACAACAACGCACCCGTTCATACATCACAACTCATGCAGAGTTTTTTTGTGAAACATCAAATCACTCAGGTGACTCAGCCCCCTTACACCCCAGATTTGGCACCCTGCGACTACTGACTTTTCCCAAAACTAAAATCACTTTTGAAAGGCAAGAGATTTTAGACCACCAATGAGATTCAGAAAAATACAGCGAGGCAGCTGATGGCAATTGGGAGAACTGTGTGAGGTCCCAAGGTGCCTACTTTGAAGTAGATTGCGTTGTCATTGTCCTATGTACAATGTTTCTTGTATCTTGTATCTTTTTCAATGAATGTCTTGATTTTTCATGTTACATGGCTGGCTATCTTCTGCATGCATATTTACTGAGGTCTTCAGTTTATTCAATATCAGATTTAAAGTCAGTGGATCTAAGATATGTCTTATTTCAATGCTCTGTTTATGTCAAAGAAAAAAAGAACTTTTTACTAGAAATAGCAAACCTTATTTAGTTCTTCAATGATACCAAGTGAGGTCTGCTAACATACTCCATGTGCCAATAAAATGGTTTGGAATTGCTAACAGATAATGTAAATAACAATAAATCCAAATATATTTTATTATCACTTTGGTAAACTGATTCTTCAAAACTAGATGGCTAATTTTTGCTTGGATCAGTTACACAAATTGTCAAAAGGGAAATTATCCCATAATATATGACTATCACCCTAAAACTATACTAAACAGAATAGCAATCAGAAGAAAGGAGCATTGCAGGAAAACCCATTTTTCTGGGCTTCTCAATCTTCTATATATCTTGGCTCACAGAAAAAAAATATGTCATTTACAAGGCATATTGGGGTAAATGGACAAGGTTCCTGGGTTTCAGCAGACCCATGCCCAATGGGCAACTCAAGGATCTGAGATCAGTACATCAGGATGTTAAATGTAGATTATCGTTTTTAACCTTGAGGTCACACCTGAATCATTTGGGAAGTTAGAAAAAATATATTTATCCCTCTCCCCATTTAAGATTTTTACTTCATTGGTCTGGGCCTTAGGACTTTTTAATAACCCCAGGTGACTCTAAGGGATCACTAGAGTTAAGAACCACTGCATTACAAGATAGTCAAGGAAACTTTTATATATATATATATATGAAAAATTATCAGACTCGTCTAGCTTCCAGTTTTGAACACAGGTATGAGATTTTTTAAAAATCAGAGAAATTAAAGAAAACAAAAACAAAGTTGCAAAGTTCAAAATATGAAAGTGAAAATCTTTCAACACTCCCCAAGCAACTTTTTTTTAAAAGAAAAAGCTTATGTATGCAATACATGCCTACGTATCTGTATCTAGAGAAACAGTGTTTTACGCTAAATACTATATATTGTATTCTATGGCTACCAATAATTAACATGTTTACACTGTATTTCATGTAATCATTCCCCTGTTGATCACTTTAGCTATCTTCATTCTTCCTTGCAATAAAACAATCTTCATATATCGATTACATGCATTGTGACTAATGTTTCCAAATATTTTTATAAGGTAAATTCCTAGAAGTGAGATCGCTTGGTGCATTTAAAATTTGAATAAATGTGGCTAAGGTCAACAAACATTTCAAAATAAATGGATGCCACCTACGTATGTCAAATACAAGTTTAATCCGACCGTCGGTTCAGAAGTCCTGGCAGAGCGAGGTTGGTCCACGATCCCTGTCAAATGGGCCCCCGGGAACTGGGGCTCTGGGGTGACGTGGGCGGCCCCGCCTCACTGTGGCGCAGCGCGGTGGCCTTGCCCTGGGGTCACTCACTAGCATCTCGCGGGGTCCGCAGCAGGTCGCCCTCCCGGAGGTGGAGCGAGGGACTGGAAGGTAAATTCTGTTCTCGCCGCGGAGTTGGGCTGCCGGGGGTGGGGCGGGGGCGGGGGGCGGGGGAAGGGGCTCCGCAGGGCCGCTACTTCCGTCAGGGCGGTGGGTCTGGGCTCGGACTTCCGGCGACGGCGGCAGCGGCGGCGGCAGCGGCTTCCTAAAGCTGGCGAGGCCTGCTGCGGGCTTTCTGAGCAGTGCGGCCCTCCCAGACCTCGGTCCCGCGTTGGTTAACCGTTAACCCCCGGGACAGGCGTCCGCCCAGTCACAGAGAGGCTTCGTTTACCTTAGAGTCTGCGCCGCGCCCTGAAACTGCCGTGAGCAGGCGGGGCATTTTTAACAAGCTTTCCCAGCCTCTTTGCGCCCTAAAGCGTGAACACTGCTGCAGGGTATATTCCTGCGTCCCGGCCGTCCTAGCCGTCTTCGCCTGGAGTGTGCAGGCAGAGCAGGCCACATCTGGACAGCCCCGCTCAGGCGCGCGCTGGCTGTTGGACACCGCTGCATCTCACAAGTGCAGACCCGCTTGACAGAGATGTTTCACAGCTTGAAGTCCTGTGCCCTTAAACTGTCAGAGCTGGACCTCCGTGATGACAGCTAACACGATCAGCGCGTTTCCCACCGTCAGGCCCAGCTCTGACTTGACTAGAGTGAAGCATTAATTCCTCACCAGAACCATACGTGGCAGGCCTATTGCAGCACATTGCCATAAAGACCCTTGCCTGAAATCATGCAGAGGCAGGATTCCAGCCCAGGTGAGTTCACCTGGTGATCTCATCTCCAATATCCCAGACAACAGCAGATTCCAGAACAGCTACATGACTTTACTAAATTATTGGGGAAAATACCCCGTTTTAAGCATTTGTTAACACAACTCTTGCACAATGGCGTTCTTAAATTTAAAAATCTTCAGGACAGTCATCTTTGGTGATATATATGGTGAGATAGAGAGAGAGAGAGAGAGAGAGAAACTATCTCTGCTAAAATGTTGGTACCTGTAAGATAGTTTACTTTCAGGCCACGTGTTTTTGTGAGTCCATGGATACTACTTAGATGAAATGTTAAGATTTATATTTCAGTCTTAACAATTTTACCTCATAAGATCTGGATTTGAATCTTAACTGCTACTTTGTGAGTTTTGGTAAGCTTTTGTTAAAAAGGGCCCTTTACCCTTAGTTTCCTCATCTGGAAAATAGATATAATACCACCTAGGGGTGGGGATTGGGTGGATTAATGAATTTCTATATGCAAAGAGTCCAAGCGTTGGCACTCACTGAAAGATAGCTGGTTTTTCCTATTATTCTGCCATCCAAAGAGATGGTACAAAGCTAGTATCTATGACATTTCTCTTCTCTGAGCCTAAAAGCAAGGGTGACGCCCTGGAGCTATGCATTCTGAAAATGTGTAGGCCAAGTCCCAGGCTTAGTAAAAGCACTTAAGTCAGTGCTCAAGAGGAGTTAACGCATAAATTCCTTTAATTTCATATCTTTTCTGTCTCCAGTTGTCTTATGGATAACTTAGGTTTTTTTGGGTTTTTTGTTTTCCCCATTCAACCTGAAAGGTTTCCCTATGCTGGAAAGTTATCTAATAGAGACTGAGGATCCATTTAGCTAATTTGTAATTTTATGTAGTGCTGTTAACACCTTCATAAACCCAATTTTAGGCACAAGTCAAAAAAATATTTCTTAAAGAGTGAACTGTGGATCAAAATGGCTAAATTTTTCAGAATGGTTTTCTTCATGTAGCCTGTAAACTGGATAGCTGTTTAATTTTTCACTTTCTTTTTATTCAGTTAAGATTCTACTATCTTACAGTTGATTCAAAATAGAGGAAATGTGTGGGAGCATATGACTAGTGCATCAAAGTAACAGTAATTAAGGTGAACACATTGGCTTGCTCTCTGAATGGACTGACCTTGATATTCACAGTATTTAATTAAGAATAATATGGATGTTAATTACAAATAATCACCACATATCATAAATAAATAAAACCATTTATGATGCACAGAGGGAACAGTTATCTGAAGGATGAGATAATACTTTCCAGAGCAAGATGAAAGACTACAAACATAGTTCTCTGAAACCTTTATCATTAGCCCCAGCTTTTTCTGCTCATTTCTTATCAACCCCTGCAAAGTTCACTACAGTTTTCCTTGGTTGAGGGCAAACCCTGCAAAGATGCACGTTCTAAGAGACTGAAACTTGAAGGAAGATTGTATTTGGTTCTCTTTCATTTGGGAGTTACAGAAATCTCATTTAACTTTTGATGCTACTCGACACCTCATGTATTTTATTACTTGCTTGATACTAGTATTTCTTTTCTTGTTTTTGCCTGGAAAAAGAAAAGTAAGAGAACTATTCATTTATTTCCTCCACTAATGCCAATATTTGAAATAAGCTGAATGTGCACAGGCACATTCTCTGAGGACAGAAAGTGCCTTTTTATTGCCTTTTTCTTGAATTTTGGATCATTTGGATCATAATTATAAGGTAGGATACAACTTAAATATTAAAAAGAATAATTTTAAATATAAGACTAAACATAATACTTTGAGACATTTAAGAAATTTTGTGTTAACTACCCGCTTGCTTCTCTTTATAAATGTTATTCTGTATACATGTATCCATGAATATTGTTTGGTTTTGCCTGTGTTTTTATTCGATAAAAATGGAAGCATAATCTGAAATCTTTAAAACATTTTTTCATTTAAAGTTACATTTTTGAAATTAATCCTACTTAATATAGCCATACTACTGCTACATTTCACTGTATGAATATAAAAATTATCCATTTTACAGTTGAGTAATTTTGAGTTGTTTCCTGTCTAATTTGTTATTATAACCATTCCTATGCACATCTCCTAGAGTACTTGTGAATGTTTCTCTCTAATATTCCAAAAATGGGATTATTGGGTCATGAATATGTTCAACATTACCAGGTAATACCAAACTGTGGGTTGCACTAATTGATGTCATCACTCTCAGTTGCTTCGTGTCTTTGCCAATACTTGGTATAATTTTTGCCAGTCTGTTGGATAGAAAACGGTATCCTATATGTGACTTAGCTTTGCATTTCTTTTACATTTTCCTACTAATGAGGTGGCACATCTTTACCTGTGATTAGTGGCCTTTCAGATTTCCTTATCTGTGAAATGTTTCTTCATGTCTTTTGCCCATTTTTCTATGATTATCTGGAATTTTCTTTCTGGTTCATAGGCAAATTCATATATTATATATGATTCATATATTATGAATCTTAATCCTTTGTCGTTTAAATGTATTGCAAATGCCATATTTATTTCTTTTGGTTCAGCCTGTTTCCCCCTCTTTCAGTTCATCTTTCTGTTCCCATTTTCCTTATCATTATTGCCCTTATGTCTGTTCTATCACAAAATGTGATAGAGTACTGCACGTCCAACACAGAGCAACTGTGTACTTTTGGGTAGCTTCCAGACCATTTAGAGATGTAGTATGCAGCCTCCTATAAGCTATGGCTAATCCAGAAAATCATGACCTTTTAAAAAAACACTATAGTTTTGCTTTTATTATTGGAAATAATTTTTCAAAAATAGCATATGTGTTTTCTCCCATCCTTTAAACAAGTAACTAGGTTAGTTAGAGCAAAGATTAACAGTGCTAACTTCAGTGTACAAATTGGCATCTCTGTAGTTTCCTAAACTTGATTTGTGGAATGCTTTCCTCTATATTTTGAATTCAAAGCTCCTGCTCCTTCCCGTCAGCGCGTGCGCGCGCACGCACACACACACACACACACACACACACACACACACACACACACACACACACCCCCCCCCCCCCCCCCCCCCCCCCCCCCCCCCCCCCCATCCTACACTTCAATTTTGGAGCTCAGGCTTATATAATATGTAATATCTGTTCAATATCTTCCTTATGGCTCAGAACTAACCTTCTCAAAATGGTGGTCTATAAATTCCTTTTCTAACACTTGTTTCTAACATTCACAAAGAGTTTTACTTCTTAATAATTTCCATTGTGAACTTACATTTTAAATGAGCCATCCTCTCATTTGAAAGTTGCTAAGAGAGTAAATCCTAAAAGTTCTCATCAGAAGAAAACATTCTATAACTATGTATATTGATGGATGTTATCTAGATTTATTGCAGAGATCAGTTCACAGTATATACAAATATCACATCATTATGTTGTACACATTAAACGAATGTATGTCTATTATACTTCAGCTTTTTAAAATAGCTAAATGAACCAATGCTCTTTTCCTACTAACATTTTCAAACTTCCAGTCATCCATACAGGATTAAATAAATATTTAGAGAAACCACCAGAAGGCCTGAAGATTATGTTCTTAAAGTATACAGAAGGTCTCTTTGAGAGGGTTGCTTTCAAAGAAATAGGCTGAATATCTGTGCTGAGAAAAATTATATTTGGAATACCTTTAAATTCTCTACCAAATCTTTGTTTAGAAATATGAGGTTGTATAATATACTGCTATAGATTAACTGAAGAGAAGTCATCTCTTTCAATAACAAGACAGTAATGACAATTTCTGATTTAAGAAAGTTCAAGGTGTCCATTCACACCTATCCCCTTCTGCCAGAATAGCTGTCTAGTTATCTGTAAGAGCTGGCTGTCCCTGCCAGGCAAAGCCAAGTGAGCCAACCCAGTGATTACACTTCTGGGAATTTATCTGGAGAAACCCAAAACACTAATTTGAAAGACTATATGCACCCCTATGTTTATTACAGCATTATTTGCATTAGCCAAGTTATGAAAGCAATCTGAGTGCCTATCAACAGATGAGTGGATAAAAAAGTCATGGTTCATATATACAATGGACTATTACTAGACCATAAGAAAGAATGAAATCTTACCATTTGCAATAGCATGGATGGACCTAGAGGGTATTATGCTCAGTAAATAAGTCAGTCAGAGAAAGACAAATACCATACAATTTCACTTATATGTGGAATCTAAAGATCAAAATAAATAAAAAAACAAAATTGAAACAGAGTCATAGATATGGAGAGAGAACTGGTGGTTGCCAGAAGGGAGGAGGGCTGAGGTACTGGGTGAAGGAGATGAAGGGACTAAGAAGCACAAGCTGGTAGCTACAAAATAATCACGGGGAAGTAAGTAAAGTATAGGAAATATTGTCAATAATATTGTGATAACTTGTATGGTGCCAGTTGGGGTACTGGGAATACCTAGTGGAACACTATATAAATTATGTGATTATCTAACATTATGATGTATCTGAGCTATACACCTGGAACCAATAGATAATTTCTTTTAAAAAGGAAAAATAAAACCAAGTGAACCATCTCAACCTAGAGGTCCAAGAGTATTCCGAAAATCCTATCTTCAGTGGGATAATAACCAAATGTGGTTTAGCATTGAGTTGGTGGGGAATAAAAGCATAGTGAAACTTTTGTCTGTGTCTTAGTTCTGAAATATCCATCTTACACATTAAAATTAATCTAATACGAGTCCAGACTCAACTTGAGGAGCTCTCCATAATTTTAGCAACTTTTAAGAGTTTCTAACTCAAAATCAGGACTATTATCCAGCATTTAGAAATGTTTTATATAGCTACAAAAAAATTCTCCTATCAGTCTCAGAGAAATCAGACATCTCATATGATATGATTACCTCTGAGCTAAGTGATAGCCAAACTAATGAAGACCACTTGCAATTTTCTTTTTCTTTCTTTCTTTGTGGTTCAACCAGCATGGATCTTGGTGGCTCTGAGCAAGATCCTGAAATGAAGGAAAATTCTCCTGTCTATGTTGGCAGAGAAGATGACATTAAAAAATCTGAAAGAATGACAGCTGTTGTCCATGATAGAGAAGTGGTCATTTTCTACCACAAAGGAGAATATCATGCTATGGATATTCGCTGCTACCGTAAGACTTTATTTTTCATTCGTAAATCTTGTATTTGTTTACTAACCATAAAACTATCAAAATTTCATTTTTTTTAGTGACTAGATGTAATATGCAATTCCTTTTCAGATTCAGGAGGACCTTTACATTTGGGAGATATAGAGGTATGTAAAATGAAACCTATTCTCAAAAAACTTACATGTTTCTTATTTATATTCTTATATCACTCTGTATTAAAAATAATTTACATTTGGGTTTGGACTATATTTTTATGCTTCTCATATAATTTATAATATTCTAGGAATTTATAGCCCTACATTGTAAAGAAAATCATTTCACAGATAAATGTGAGAAATATGCGTATCTTCTAACCTACCAATTATAGTCTGAGATATCTACCCTACAGATACAGTTGCACAAATGGTTAATTATATCTATAGGAGAGGGTCATTGTAGCATTATTTATTGTAATAAAAATTGACAACAACCTAAATTCTTTAGCAATAGGAAACAGTTTAAATTATGAGTAGTCGTGCTTTGGAATGCTGTGCAACCATTAAATTAACGAGGCAGATCTATATATGTTGGTATGGAAGGATGTCAACGATATATTTTTAAGTGAAAAAAGCAAGTCATAAAATAATAGTTCTAATGCAATCCCATTTTTTAAATAAAAAATAACTTCACTTTTTACTTTATACGCTTCTGCAGTTTGAACTTTTCCAATGAATATATATTACTTTTATAATGTAATAAAATATAAATTTATGTATTTGGAGAAACCACACTTTGAAGCCTTAACTGCGGGAATGAGAAAACTGTCTTGCTTCCTTTCATTCCCAAACTAACTACCTTATTTCTTGTTTTTCTACTTCGTGAAACTGATACCTTTCTCTTTCTCTCTCTTTTCCTCTCTGACTTGTACAAAGTACAACCTTAACTTATTGTTCCACTCTCTCTACAATTCCTATCTACCTAGTTCCCCACTTGCCCCCATTTTAAAGGACATGTATTTAAATCATGAATGTTAATTTATGAATTATGAAAATGTGAATGTTTGCTAACAGTTTTCTGGAGATACAATATCAGTATTCCAGCACTTCTGGTGTGAAAAAAAAAAAAAAGTAAGTACCTGATGGTGATAAATGTAGTAGTTTATCATGGTCCCTCAGTTTCAGACCATGAGAGATATAAGAACTTGCTACTCAAAGTGTGGTACAAAGACCAGAAATATTGGTGTAATGTGGGAGCTTATGGAAATGCAGAATCTTGTACCCACCTTAGGCCTACTGAATTTGAACAAGATCTGCATTTAAATAAGATGTTTGTGATTACCATGATCTTTAAAATTTGAGAAGCACTCCTTTAATACAGTTAAAAAGTTGAGAATTGACTACTCTGGATCATAAATTGCCCTTCAATTAATATATGCACTCATCCCTTTTGTAACATCTCTTGATTTATATCTGAAGCTTATCATTCTTCCAGCAGCTAGTGAAAATTCCTTTAGAAGCACCTGAAGCCACTGCCTCATTTCTATCAAGAAAGTGACATTGACATCTAATAGATAACAGCACAGCTGCAGTAACTAGTTGCCTGAGCTAGTAGCCCTCTGATCCAGCTCTGCCACGCTGGGTTTTTCATCAACAGCAAGAGGGACTTGATGACTGCTAGGATGATATTCTGCCTTATGCTGAATAATTTTTAAGGGGGGAGTGAAAAAGAAGAGCTGGTTTGTTCTTTAACCTGGTTCTTCTGCAATATATTCTGTTCTGAATCTGAGATTTATTGTGAACATTGCAAATATCAGATTATTAAATCAATTATTTCCTTCCTCAGGATTTTGATGGACGGCCATGTATAGTTTGCCCCTGGCATAAATATAAAATTACCTTGGCAACAGGAGAAGGACTGTATCAGTCTATAAACCCTAAAGATCCATCAGCAAAACCAAAGTGGCGTTCTAAAGGAATAAAACAAAGGATTCATACAGTGACAGTGGACAACGGGAATATTTATGTGACTCTTTCTACTGATCCTTTCAAGTGTGACTCTGATTTTTATGCCACTGGAAACTTCAAAGTAATTAAGAGTTCTTTCTGATAAAATGATCTGGTATGTTTTGAAAATAACCTTAATTCAATACCAAAGATAATTAATTTTTTCCAACCTAGGTGCTTTACTTATCTTTAAAAATCATATAAATCAGAGAGGCTCCAAAGCACATATACTGAGTATGATATAAGAATTATCATCGGGATCTATAGAATACATTTCATCCAATCTTCTGGATTGATTGGAACATGAAAGTTATAGGTCTGATGTGTGCCTTGTAAGAAGGATGAAAGTAATTTGAAGTAACTAAAATGAAGAAAAGGTATAAAATAAGATCTACTAAGAAAAATAGAGGGGCAATCCTTATTTGATGTAGCAGATGCTATCATGGAAAAGCTTAATATATACAAAGTAAACAGAATAACATAATAAAATCCCATCACCCAACTTCAACAACTTCAGTATTCTTCCGTTCTTGTTTTATTGATAACTTCACACATTCCCCACCTCTCCTATTTTATTATTATTACTTTTTAAAGGTAAAATTTAAATGTATTGAAATAAATCTTAACTTCAGTCTTTCCAAATACAGGGGAGGGCAAAAGTAGATTTACAGTTGTGAGTACACAAAACACAGAGTTTATTCTTGTATTATTATTTATTAATTATTGTATTACTTTCCATACAAACAACTATAAACCTACTTTTGCCCACCCCTGTATATAAGACTTTTTATGCCTAAAAACTGCATCCAGAAGTGGGGTAAGTTAACATGCTGAATTTAAAAATAAGAAACTTAACAATGTGCTGCACATTAAAACTAAGTACACCATGTCTCAGTTTCCCTCTGATTAAGACAGAGGGTCTCCAAGGAAGAAGACACACACAGCTGCCGCCCAGCCTCGGGCGATGGGGAGCTTCCTACTCAGAGAGCCAAAGTACTTTGAATGCCTATAAGAAATTTTCAAATTAAGGTTTTTTAGAAATTGTAGAGAACTCTGTGCATGTATGTGCAACTAAGTGTTTCATACGAATGTTATAGAGAGAAGAGGATAGCATATTGTTCCTCAGAGTCCTTTCTACTGCATTGATGTTCAGTGGCTCACCCTGCTTTACTGTGCCTGTTCCTTTTGGGCACTGCTGTTCTGGTTGCCTCGCGCCCACACTGTACTATAACCCCCTGGGTGCTAGGCATCTAAAACTCGGCAGCACATAGAATGTAAGAATAAGTAAAACTAGGAAGACTGGGATAAGCAGAATATGAATTCAGAGTGAGAAAAACTGCCATGTTGGAACCCAGTCTTGAAGCACAGTAATGCTCATAGTGGCATAGTATTGAATTAAGGCTCCAAACCTGGATTCTTTCCCTTGGTTATTTATTATAAAAAATAATAAATGAATAAAGTACTATTAAGGCTCCGCTTACAGAGCCCTTCTCTGCATGTTATTAAATTTCCTTTTCTATTGGAATATGGGCAGCATAAGTCAATACAACACTTGCACTCATTTCTCAGACTACTACTAATGAGCCAGGATTGGGCTTTGTATAAACACTGTTTATGGCAGCAGCTACTCACCAAGTATAGGAAAAGTGCCATCTCTGGAATGGGCATATCCCAGCCTATTAGGTGCTAGTCCTCTAATGATCAGTCAGGTCTTAACACGTGGCCAGAGTTTTAAATGCATGGAAGAAACCAAAGAATCTCGTGCAGGCAAAACCATGGCTCTAGTTTGCAGGACCAATTATAGAAGCATTTTCTCTCAGGATCCAGTAGCAACAGTGAGTAATATGGACTTGATTTCTGGTTTTAGATTTGTTACTCTAAATCTGGAAATGAAAAATGTCCTGTCCTGTCCTGTCGTTATGTACAGAAATCTTCTTATCAGACTTGTAAATAATATTCTGTTTTTATAAATTTATGACATCTATGAATTCCAAGTCCTTCATACTTTACAGGTGAGCTAGAAAAGAAGTGATAATAGGAAGGCTCAAACTATGCAGACTGTAGATAGAAAACAAATATCCTTTGAAAAATATATATATAAAAGATATGTAGCATTTTTATAAGGAGGGTTTCCTCCTTCCATTAAAAATAATTAGAAAGATATTCAAAACAAGTCTTTAACAAAAACATAAATGTATTATAAATACACCTATATTATAAACCACAGCATAAAGTCTACCCATCAAAAGGTACATTTTCTTGTTCATTAAAAAATGTCAGATAGCGATACGTATATTCATTTTATTTTCTCTACCATATAAATATTTGAGTATGACATTTTATTAGTTCCTCCCTACCCTTTTTAAAAGCAGCTTAACAGTATATGAAAACCAGTTTCCTAGTTTTGTCAGATGAAATGTTATTAAATAGATAACTCTTTGTTCAGTGATATTTATGTTTAGATTTTCTCAGTCATTTATTTCAGTTGATTGGTCAAATACAGAATGTAAAACCTGGATCTTATCACTCAAATTATTAGCAGGAATATCTGAAATATTGTCTGGCTTCTCCGGCAGTGACCTGTAAGGTTTTACCTTGATTTCACCTTCAGAAAAAACAGGCTCAGAAAAGGCTTTTCTAAGATTCTTGCTCTCCTCTCTGTTTTGCCTTATGGATTCTTCTTCTTGGAAAATTTTCTTTACCTTCTCCAGAACAGCATTAACACAGACTGTCTAATAATGGAAAAAATTGAAAAGCAAAGTTTCTTTTTAAACTACTAAATTTGCAGATAGAAAAGTCCAATAAAGTGTTTAATATAAAGTCATTAGTCTACATATTCTAATGGAGAAGGACTTCCTTTCAGGAGCCCCTGTCACATGATAACTATCAAGAGATTGATTCCTTGTTCTGAATATATTACACCGTAATCTAGAAAGAAAATTAAAACCTAGTGTGACTAAATAAAGACATATTTTACATCTTTTTTCTCAGTTCATTAGATGTTTTATATTTTTATTCTCTGATTTAATTCAATGAAATTTTCTGAGAGGTGAAATTTTTCTCCAACATGTTAATACCTCACAGTAGGTTTTCTGTTTTTGCTCTTTCCCACCTGGACTTTGCTTATACCCATGTGTACAACTAAAAGGGCATAAACATTTTGGTAAGAATTTAGTAAGCTAGTAGATGCATGATTTCTAAAGGAACACATGACCCACTTTCCCACACACAAAAAAAGCCATTTAGTACTTTAAGAAACTGTCAAAACATAAAGGAAAATAATTTCAAAAACTGAGAATCAGTAAGAACTGCATCCATTAAACTTACTCTAATAAGTTTACTAATGAAGACAACAATGATGCCAAGTATCTGAGGCAAGCAACAAGAATAAGACAATCCATGAAATAGAAGAAGGCCTAAACTAGTTTATTTTAGCAGCGAAGCCTTAAGGTGATAAAATTGGCCATAAATGCTTGGAAGATTTTCAGTGAGTAACAGAGAAAGGACTGGGGAAAGGACTGATTTCCTCCTGACCTCCCGCCTCCTCCGCTCTTGCCTACGTCCCACTGTAGAATGGGTAAACGTCAGATGCTTCTCTTAACCTCCCTACAGTTAGTGTGTGGCCATGTGACCCTGTTCTGGTCAAAGAAACAAAACATGTCTCCTGAGCATGAGGTCAGGAAGGATTTTTGGAAAGTTTTTCCTCCTATGTAAAAAGAAAGACTCTCTGCCTCTACCCACCCCCACCCCTTCCTGCTTCAGGAACTGTTAGGGACGTGATGCCTGAGCAAACCCAAGGACTAAAAAGAACAAACAGGATAGCAGAAGAGGAAGACAGAAAGGCCTTGGGTTCATTGTAGACCCACTGTACAAACCTGGGAACTCCAGCCTAACTCCAGACTTCTAATTAAGAGGAATATTTAAATGTCTTTGTCCACTAAGGCACTGTCGGGTATTTTTTTTTTATTTGCATCTGAGTATATCCTAATCTAGAACTATAAAGCTTGACATGCATCACTTCCAGCTGCAGGTAGCTTCATGCATTTACCCCAAATATGATTTTTTTGTGTGTGCCATGCTGTGAAAAAAGTTTGGGAAGCCCTATCAAATTTCATACATTTCTTCTTCCCTCACCTCCAAAACTTTATCTATGCCCATTCTAACCACTTCTGTCCCAGTTTTCGAAAATGAAGGGTCTTGATCAAGGTCGGTATTTACCTATCTTTGCTTTTAACATATGCCCTGTCATCTTCCCTATCAATTATTCCCTGCTTTTTTAGTTTCTCATTCTTGACCATCTCTCCTCCTGCTACCGATAACATGTTCAAGTATCTTCCATTCTAAAACTTAAAAAATTATTAATCCCTGGCATCCTGTTTCCCTCTTAACTACTACACACTGTCTTCTTGATCAAACAAGAATCTACACCCATGGTTTCTACTTTATCATCTCCTCTTTATTCCAAAGCCTGCTTATTTCTGTCTTCCTTACCCCATCACACCACCGAAATAGTTCTCAAGATAATTTTCTCCGTAACTGCTATTACCAGGTCTAATGGGAGCTCAAAACCTTCATTTTACTGGCCTTTTTCTGCTTGTTTTGACACCACTCTTGACTTCCTGAGTCTCTATTCCTTGATACTGTTTTTCCTGATTCTCCTTTTACTTTTCAGGTTGTTGCTGCTTTGTCTCCATGGATTTCTTCTTAGCTCATCATAAATGTTTTTGTGCTTCATATTTCTGTCCACTTCCCACCCTTTTCATTTGGCATGGTTCCACTCAGGGTATTAACTTCCAACATATATGTCATTTGCCTTGAAAACCTTAATTCCGGACCCAACTGCTCCTAGGCCTTGCTTAGATGCATATATGACTGATAATCAGATAACCAAAATTGTTTTTATTGCCTACTTAGAAAGTCTATAGCATGAAAAATCATGTGACATGATTTCAAAAGCCTTTGAGAAATTAATTTTGGCTGTAGGATTTTTTAAAATTTCAACATAGCCATTTAATCTCACCCATTTTTTGCAGTATATTTGCATTCTAGCTCAGTTGAATGTCAATTTTGTATGAAATTCACATTTATATTGAGCATATCTCAAAAAGTTTAAATACTTTCAAAATATTTATTTGATAGGCTCAGTTTTCTTTTTTTAAAAACTGCATATATGTTTAAAAGTAAATTCTTTTGATACTTTTTTTTCAAAATGTCTTGGATATTCTTGACCCCTTGCATTTCCCTATATATTTTAGAATAAACTAGTCAACTTACACACACAGCTTGGATTTGAATTGGGACTACACTAACTCTATAGGCTATGGGAAAATTTATTCTTTATTATTGTATGTTTCGATATGATAAAAAATAATAACAAAAATGTGCAAGACATCTAACAAAAAAATAAAAATTATTAACAGAAAATAAAGAAGACAAATAGTGGGATATACTATGTTCACAGATTGGGAGGACTTATTCTACCAATTTTAAGACTTATTATAAAGTTTCTGTAAATAACAGTGTTGAATTAGTATGGGAATAGACACATAGATCAACTGTATAGAGCGAAGAGTCTAGAAACAGACCTACATATATAGGGACACTTGATTTATGACAGAAGAAGTGTTCTCAGGCAATAGGAAAAGGGTGTTTTTTCACCAATAAATTGAGTCACTTCAATTGGATACCCATGGAGGAAAAAATTGACCCTTATATCATACCAATTACAGATGTATTATAAACCTAAATGTGAGAGGTATAATAATAAAGCTTCTAGAGTACATCAAAGGGGATAGTTTTGTGTAGTTGGATATGGGTCAAAACTCCCTAATTAAGATATATAAAGCTCTTAACATAAAGGAAAAATTTTATAAACTGGGTTACATTAAAATTAAGAACTTCTGTTTTAAAAGATACTGATAAAAGTGGAAAAGGCAAGTCAGAATAAAGTAAATTTGTCCATATGTAACCCAAAGAGGACTTGTTCCTAGAATACAGGGGTGAGCAAAAGTAGGTTTACAGCTATTCTAATTGAAAATACAATAATAAATAATAACACAAGAATAAACTATGTTTTGCATACTCACAACTATAAACCTACTTTTGCTCACACTTGTATATTTTAGAAGTACAGATCAATAATAAAAGAATGAACAACTCTCAACAGAAAAACAAGAAGATACAATACTTTTAACAGATATTCACAAAAAGGATATCCAAATGTCCAATAAATGTATAAAAAGGTACTCAGTCTCATTAATAATCAAGGAAATGTTAAGTTAAAATTACAATGTGATAATAATACATACCCACAAGAATGGCTAAAATGGAAAATATTGATAATACCAAGTGTTAGTGATGATATAGAGAAACTGAGACTCAATCTCCTGGGATGAATTGTTAAAACCACTTTGTTGTTAAAACCACTTTGGAAAACTGTTTGGTAACCTCTACTAGAGGTGAACATGTGCATATTCTGTGGTTGAGCCGTTCCACCAAAACATGTATAAGAATATTCATAGTGCCTTGTTCAAAATAGCCAAAACTGTAAATAATCTAAATATTCAACAGTAGAATGGATAGTGATATAGTCAATCAATGGAATACTACACAGCAATGAAATTCAACAAACTACTGCTAAAGCATCAAATGAATGAATCTCATAATGACAGTGTTGTGCTAAAGAGAGCAAATACAAAAGAATATATAGTATATGATTCACTTATATGCAATTCAAACTACACCACCTATTATTGTACTGGAAGTCAAAATAGTGGTTACCTTTGTAGAAGAGATAAGTGATTATGAGGGGGACAAGAAAGAGGCCTGTAGAATAACAGTAATATATCGTTTCTTGACCTGTGTGATATATATATAGGTTAATAGATTTTATGGCAATTCATCAGGCTGTGTACTTTCCTTTGTATGTAATACTTTTTTTAAATGTAAAGGTAAATATAAATGGAAATAGATTTTTTAAAACCCCTTATAATTTATAAAATCTTTTCTATTTCTCATTCTTTTTGATGAACTATTTTGAATTACAAGTGCTGTAATTCACTTATTCATTCAAGTAAATATACTCTAAATTTACAGCACTCATAATTCAAAATACACTAATATTTGTTTTCCCCCAAATCACAGATTTAAACAATGGAATACTGAGTTTTAGCCAACCATGGCACAATGGTTGAAACAAAACAACTGTAGCTAAACGAAAGTAAAGCCACAATATTTTGACCAAGTGGTAATACACTTTATAAAAATAAAATAATTTTAGTTATTTAAGTAAGTTTGTTTTTGGTGAACTGAAGTAAATTTTTAGTGTAAATTATTTTGTTTTATGAATAGAATATACAGTATACCTTTAACATTACATAGTAAAAGCAGTATATTTATTTCTAGATTCTAATAATTTTCTTAACTTACCAAATAAATTAATGCTGCATAGGAAGCATATATTATGCTAGTTAAAGCAGTCTTTGCTGGAAAGGAAATTATTTCAAACAAAGAACTCTTTCTGACCTGCAAAAACAGAAGAATGTTTTCTTATTACAACAGAAGTTTTCATTGTTACAGTGTTAAATTTTACAGTGTTATTGAAAAAGAAAACAATTTTTTTTTCAAAGAAAGTCATCTGCTTTAGATCTATCTTGGTTTTTTCACCTTCTAAAAATATGTTAATTTATTTGTCTCCTTTTATAAAAATATTATTCTTTTGCTCATCAAAACCTATGATATATCTATTTTCAAAACCTTGCATTTCCAAAATCTAAATTACTTTAATTTTTTCACCTTTACCAAGTGCTCACCAGGGGGTGCTGCTGTGCATGTTAGGAAACAGTATTTGTCTCCTTTGCCTGAGGAGAGATATCAGAAAATGATCACTACGAGCAATGTCCAAGATTTTACTTCCTGTTTTCTTCTAGGATTTTATGGCTTCGGGTCTAACACTTAAGTCTTTGATCCATTTTAATTTATTCTTGTGTGTGGTGTAAGAAGATGATCTAGTTTCACTTTTCTGCATGTATCTGTCCAATTTTCCCAATACCATTTATTGAATAAACTATCTTTAGTTCATTGTATGTCCTTGCTTCCTCTGTCAAATTTAATTGACTATAAAGATGTGGGTTTATTTCTGGGTTCTCTATTCTGTTCCACTGATGTATGTGTCTTTTTTTGTGCCAGTACCATGCTGTTTTGAATACTATGGCCTTATAGTATAGTTTGATATTAGGTAGAGTGATTCCTCCAACTTTGTTCTTCTTTCTCAAGATCACTGTTGCTATTTGGGGCCTTTCGTGGTTCCATAAAGGAAAAAATAAACAAATGGGACTACATCAAACCAAAAATTTTTGCACAGGAAAGGAAAACATCAACGAAATAAAAAGACAACCCACAGAATGGGAGAATATTTACTCTGATACATCTGATAAGAGGTTAATATCCAAAATGTATAAAAAACTTATAAAACTCAATACTAAAAAAAGAAACAATCCAATCAAAAAATGGGCAAAGGGCCTGAATAGACACTTCTCCAAAGAGGATACGCATATGGCCAATAGACAGATGAAAAGATGCTCAACATCTCTAATAGTCAGAGAAATGCAAAATAAAACCACAATGCGATATCACCTCACACCTGTCTGAATGGCTATCATCAATAAATCAACAAACAATAAGTGCTGTTGAGGATGAGGAGAAAGGGGAACTTTTTTGCACCACTGGTGGGAATGCAGATTTGTACAGCCACTGTGAACAACAGTATGGAGATACCTCAAAAATTAGAAATGGAACTGCCTTAAGATTCTACTTCTGGGAATTTATCCAAAGAAACCAGAAAACACATATTTCAAAGAACACAAGCACCCCTATTGTTCATAGTAGCATTATTTACCATCACCAAGATATGGAAGCAACCTAAGTGTCCATCAGTAGATGAATGGATAAAACAACTCTCTGGGGTGTCCAACCCACAGGCAGTGAGCTGCATGTGGCCCAGGATGGCTATGAATGTGGTCCAACACTAAGTCATAAATTTACTTAAAACCTTATTTTTTTGCTCATCATTTTTCATTAGTGTTCGTGTATTTAATGTGTGGCCCAAGACAAGTCTTCTTCCTCCAGTGTCACCCAGGGACACCAAAAGTTTGGACACCCACACAATAGAATTCAACTTGGCCATAAAAAAGAAGAAAATTTTACCCTTTTCAACAGCATGGATGGACCTGGAGAATATTATGCTAAGTGAAATAAGCCAGTCAGAGAAAGACAAATACCATATGATTTCACTCATATGTGTAATCTAATGAACAAAGTGAACTAACAAGCAAAACAGAGACAGACTCATAGAAAACAGATGACAGCTAGTGGGGTGGGGGGGGACGGAGGGTTAGGGCGTGGAGGGAGCTAGCAAAAAGGAAAAAGGACTCTCAGACATGGACAACAGTGTGGTGACTGCAGAAGGGATGGGGTATAAAGGGATAAATAGTAATGGGAATAAATAAATAAATAAATATAAAATAAAAAGTCTTTGTCCAAATTCATGTAATCATCCTTTACTAAATTATTCATTTCTTCAATTAAGTAATCAAAATACTGCGCACTTCCTGGAGATTAAGGACCTGCTTGGAAGTGTTAATCCTGAGACTGCTGAAGGCCAGCGTTAACCTTGCATTATCACTAAGCTTCAGGAAGTGCTCTGTGCTCGTACCCAGCACACTTTTTTTGAAGTGTAGAAAAGGTTTACACCAATAATGACTTTGTCTCTCAAATGTTTCTAGCTCCTGGTAATAGAAGGTATCCGTGCCTAAAACATAACTGTATAATATATTCAGTTTAAGGGAAATATACCCTCATAGGCCACCTCCACCTCTGCTGCCTTGGGCAGGATATGAAATGAAGACATTAGGAAAACCATTCCCCTCCCAGTCAGCAGTGCCGTGGCAGCTAGCCATGTGCTCTGAAGTAGAACCGAGTCACTCTATGGCTTCAATAAACTCCCAAAAGATATAGGCTGTAGTGAATAAAATCATGCAATTGCAAGGCAAAAATTCACTCAATGTTATAAAACATCGAAAAGCTGAAACAATTAATGACAGAATGATTAAGTAAATTACACTGTTGTCTACTTGATGATATATTGCAGCCTTTAAAAATGTGCTTCCAATAGTTGCCTAGACACAGGGATTTGGGAGGAGGTAAGAATGAATTACAAAAGGCCGTGAGGAAACCTTTAGGGGTGATGAATATGTTCATTATCTTGACTGTGGCGATGGTTTTATGGGTGTACATACATGTCAGAACTCATCATATTGTATACTTTAAATATATGCAGTTTAATGTATATTAATGGTATCTCATTCAAACACTTAAAACATGTGTACTTGGACTCCCGGGTGGGGGTTGGGGAATGTGCTTACAAAGAACATGTGATAACATTTTAATGAAGATTTATATGGCACTGTGTACAGGGTCTTGTTCTAAGTACTTGTTGTTGTAGTGAACTCTGTTTTTGCTTATGGCTGCCACTACTGAATGACAAATAAAATTGCCCATCACAATTTCCCTTCTTCTCTCTTAAGAGATTTATGGAATGCTGAAGCCAAGAATACTATCAAGCCTATTAGCTGAGAGATGGCTGTTGTTTTGGGGGGCAGCTTCTTATTCCCTACCTGTCAGGCCATACCAATCCCTAGATACAGGGGCAGGTAGGGGCAGTTTTAGCTCCCTCTCTCCATAAGTCAGTCTGGAAAATTTCCCAGCATTCTTGGCTTCTGGAAAGTTTCCAGGAAATAAAGCTGCTGTTGCTGTTTCCCTCTTGTTAGAAGAATCAAAATGATAGCATGCCTTTGAATCCCACTGGTAGGCTACGAGGAGACATTATATTAGTAGAGAGCAGATGCAGACAGTAGGAAGGAAAGCAGATACACTCCAACAAAATGCTTCTGGCAGAGTAAAAGATTATGAGTTTGTGAATACATAAATGTAAGTGGGAGGTCCATATTCAAGAACTGATAGACCATATACAATAAAAATAAAAGTGGTATCTGCATGCATAAGAAGCTACTATTTCTGTTTCACGACACCGTTTTCAGATTTTGTCCTTCACCTAAAAAATGTAATTAAAATGGATTAGTTTCATGATAAATTATGTATTTGATATATGTTATGCTTCTGAATGATGAATCTGTATATTGCCTAAGGGTCACATTTTCACCATTTTAATGCTTTTAATAAATACTTGCCATTCCTGCGACAAACCGTCCCTGTAGAGAATACATTTCCTCCAAAATTCATGTGACTACTGGCATGTAGCCATTTTTCCTATTTTGTGACTCATTTGTAATACATGTTTTTCATATTAGAAGCTACTCTGTTTCATCTTTGGCTTGTTATGAGCAGGAATAGGGTATGGTAAAAACAGGTAAATAAACAGGAGAAAATCAGTAAATGGGAGGCTTTGTTTAGTTGTCTTGGCCTATTTAATTTTATTGTTATATTAACTTTATGTTTTTGCTTATTTAAATTACAAGTATCTCATATCAGTATTGTGCCCATAGTTATTTTTTAAATTTGGTGATATTAATACATAAGATATATGGATATATCAACAGCAAAAACATTTCGATCTGTAACTAAATTTCTCCCACATAATTTTGATTGCCTCGTTTCATAAAAGAACTGTGTTCATCTCTTTTCTCTAATAATGAGGTAAATCATGAAAAAGCAAACTATAAGCAGTTTAGAAAATAAAGATCTACTTATAGATGATCTGTAGGTTACAGAATTACCAGGCCCCACTTAGTTTATGTTGTCCAAAGTCACCTTGGTGAGGGATACAGGGAAGTAAAGAGAAACTAACTCAGTGATTCATGAAAAAGTGTTGCAAGAAGTACTGACTACTGATAATAGATACAGAAGAAAGTGTCTCCTATAAGCTTGGGAAAACTACAAAGACCATGTCTTTGCGTAGCAACCCACAATACTCATGAGCACAGGACAGACTCCTAGCAGTCCGCACACAGTAAAGGAAATTATTTGACTTTGTTTATCCCAGTATTAATGCCCTGTGAAACACTGGTCTTAAATAACCTCTTAATCAGATAGTTCTGTAAAAACTCAATGTCCTAACCTCCTGGCCAAACTGGAGAATTATATCTTCAAGATTGCAGTAGTTCTGCTTCTAGAATTGTCCTTTTGTCCCAGGTCTTGAATTATATCACCCAAGAGAGCCTCATGGCAGGCTCATCCAAGAACATACAAAAGTTTCTGATATTTGTGAGGTTTACAGTTTAACCCCCAACTGGAGTCTACCTTGGAGGGTTAGGGGTAAGGAGTAACCATTACTTAGAAAAGCCTTTGACCTTCATCCTGAAAAAGGGACCACAAGTCACCTGGATCCACCTATGGCACAGGCATTTTAGAGGCTGAGCCTTTTCTTCGCTTTGCCTGCACAAAGTAGAAACAGTTATCTCTAATGCCACTGTGAGGAAGATTCGATCACAGGAAGTGCTCCCTGTCCTGTGGCCCTGCATTGGCCTGCCAAAGTCAACAACTATGTCTGGGAGCTGACGTGTCTTGGCTGGAGTCAGCATTCAAGCTGATTATCTAGGTCACTGCAGCTCAGAGCAGCTGCAAGCTTCACTCCTCCAGGCAGCTTACAGGGCTAAGCAGATAAGCCATTTTGTAAGCACTGGTGCTGGGGATGTTGGAGACCATCAGGATATTCTCTCCTCAGTTTTCCATTCCTGAGGCCCTTTACAGAATTAGCAGATACACCACTACAATCTCAGCCCTGCAGAACCTGCAAGGGTTTGAGGAACAGCCTGATTCAGCACCCATATGCCAGGTGCAAAGGCAGCCTTTTTTAACAAGGTGTCCAGCTGGAACCTCCTAACCCTAACTCTGCGTTCATGTCACACAACTAGCCACCAGAATCTCTCAGGGTATCTGTATCAGGTGGGTCTTTGGGTAATCATATTTGGCACAATATCTTTGAGGGTATATTGGACATACTCTAGAGATAAATATAACTAAACAAAAGGTCTGGGTAGATTGTAAAGGGAGGTCCTGTGATAGTGCCTATTCTCTGTCTCAAGGAGACCATTACCATAGTCTTCATCCCAGACCACAGCAAAGAGCTGAACCACTATCCTAGTTATAGTCAGCCCCCCAGTGAAAATGCTCCTTTATTCCATGTTCTTGAGGGAGGTAAGAACCTGACTGGTGTTTGCAGCTACATAATATCCCACAAAGTTTTGGTAGAACCATTTAAGGCACTCTGAGTACATCACCATCTTTTCAGCGGTGAGACAGAGCACTGAAGAGGCTCTTTGAACATTACACGGATAGGTTAAAAAGCCCGTTTACTTCCCTGCATAAAGCGATATCCTCCATGCATCCACAAAGCATATCTCTTTGCAAAATATTAGTAATTCCAGATTTCACTCCTTTTACTTCTGCTTACCAGAAAGCTCCACCTTGACACAGGCAGTTTGACAATTCCTGAAGGAATTCATGTTGGACTTCCATCCAGGTAAGCTGAACTCTGTCACTTTGGGAAGGCAGCCAAGCAGTGTACCAGGGCTGCTATAGCTCCTTTGTGCTATGCCCCTTACCTCTTAGCACCCTCTGGTACCGTGATACACCCCATTCACTGACCAATCCATTGACCTCCACCACACCTCATGCATTAGCTGTTCCTTTGACTCTCCAGGCCATTGTCTCCACTATTTATACTTGTACTTTAATCATTACTGAGACTTCAAGATTTGAGATATGTTGTTTTCTTCCTTGCTATGAGTTCATTTTCTCTCAGAGGCAATTTTGCATATGCATATTACCCGAGTAAAACTCCTTCCTCGTTCCTACCCTCCAGGACCCTGGAACCTCTGACCCAGGAATGTTCCCACTTGTCTCACTCCAACCATGTAAAAGTCCTTATGTGTCCTAAGCAACTCATGCTCTCTCTTGTTTCAGCTCCTTAATATACACTTCTCTCTTCCTGGAATGATTCTCCTACTTCTTTACAAGGCTAATTTCTCTTATTTTAAATCTCAGGTCAATCATCACCTTCTGGAAAGCCTATACTGACTGCTCCTTGGAACTACATGCTCCTTATTGATGCTTCCGTCGTGCACTTTGCACACTTTAACGATGCACTTGCTACACTCTACTAGCACTACTTGCTGCTCACTTGCCTGTCATCCCCCCAGGTCATAGGCCAAGGGCAAGATATCTAGGAATCCCTAGTACCTGAGCTAGTGATTTTACATGTCATTTTCAAAAAATATTTGTTGAATGAATGAAAAGGTGGAATTATATATACTTTACTTACTTCCAAAAAAATTCAACCATCTTATATTAAAATTTGTAAAAGGTATTAAGAAGTGAAGCTGAAGGGTATCTGCTTCCAGCAACATGGCAGAGCTAAGGAGGAAACACCACACACTGAAAAACCAACAAATTCTAAAGTCATACGCCAAAAGTTTTATATAACACTGAGTTGGAAGGAAGGAAGGAAGGAAGGAAGGAAGGAAGGAAGGAAGGAAGGAAGGAAGGAAGGAAGGAAAGAGGGAGGGAGGAAAATCTCCATGCCAGGAACAAATTGGGAACTAAAAGCTGGAGCAGTAAGTGTCTAAGTTATGTCCCAGGAACTCTGGGGATGTTACTGGAACCTGAAGTAATAATGTCTGGGGGCTTGAGTTTTAACAAAGAAACTGGAGATGAGACTTGGATGTACATGAGGCGAGGAGTAGGCCTTTGCGTCAGCTGAGTGAAAGTCGGACTAGGACAGCTGCACCCACAGTCCAGGAAGAAGGTAAGAAAGCTGGTTTCCACCAGAGCTGATACCCCTGGAGCACCAGCAAAATCCTCTGGAGAGAAGGTTCTAGGTAAGAAGGATTTCTATTTATAAAAATATACCTGTTGAGGAAAAACTTTCAGTTAAACAAAACTAAAAACACCAAAACAAATGATCTACTATGAATGAGACACAATATAGATCACAGCCAGGAAGATTAGCATCCCCTGTTAACTCAGAGAAAAATCTTTTAAAATATCATAAATAAGTATGTTTAAAATACTTAAAGATTTTTCAAAAGCACTTGAAAAATAATTAGAAATTGGGGGAAAAACACCAAATAAAACTTCTAAAAATGGTAAGTATAATGTTTGAAATTTAAAATACATTGAATAAGTAAAAGAGTATATTAAATACAGCTGGAGAGAATTGGTTAACTGGAAGACAGCTCAGAGGAAATTATTCAAAATGCATCAAAAAGAGATAAAGAAAGGGAAAATATGAAGAAGGTAAACAAACAATAAAATGACAGGGCCTAAGTACATGTTTAGTAGGTATTCCAGTAGAAGAGATTAGAAAAAAATGAGAAGGAGGTAATATTTAAGGAAATAAGGGTAAACTTTCCAGAATCAAAGAAATTATCCTCAGCTTCAAGAATCACAGTGATCTGCAAGTGTACCCACTCTGAAAAGCATTTTGACAATAGATAATAAAATTGAAGGTGTGTGTCCCTCACAATCTAGTTACCCTTCCTCTAGATATATACCTGGAGAATGTCTCAGACACACAGACAAGGAGTCATGTACAAGAGTGTTCACTGAAGCACTGTTTGTAATACAAAAAATTTGAAACTAAATTGCCCATCTGTCCAGTAATAGATAAGCTGTAGACTTTTTTCTTATCATGGAGTACCACAAATAAGATAATAAATCCTAGCTATTTATACAAAAATGCTGAAATATATATGTTTACATATATACAAATATTCAAAAATGTGAACATATATAAAAATATAAAAAGGGAAGTTTCAGAAGGACAAGTATTTACATCTTTTTATATAAATTTTAAATATACATAGAAAAATGACTGTATACAAATGTAGTGAAAATATAAACATATGCACGGAAATGCTCACATCAACTTCAGGATAATGATTAACTTTGGTAGAGAAAAAAAAGGGGACAGGATTAGGACACAGTTAATTATAGTTCTTTTTATGAAGGAGATACCTGAAGGCAATACAGCAGAACACTACTGCCAGGTAAGTTTTGGCGGAACTTCTGATAAACTACCTTTTACATATTTTGAAATATTTTAAAATAAGGAATTTAAAAATTAAACCTGTATCCTAAGACAATTAGAACAAGAGCAAAAGAGGAGAAATTTCATAGGTGTTGATCTTGAATAGATGTCAGAAGAGAAAGTCACAGTCAGCATATGGACCTTAGGCAAGTCATTTAATCCTGCAACCTTTTTCTCTCATCTCAGGTTCCTGGAATAAGTTTTCACAACTAAGCTCTAAATTTACCTGTGAAACTTACTGTCAGTCAAAGCAAAAAGGCAAACATAACTGTGTTTTTGTTCTCATTATTTGATAAAAGGATACACAAATGCAACTGAAAATAGAGGTTGTTTTACTGCCACTGAATTTTCATGAGTACCGGAAGACAATTCTGCTTGGATGTCTCTCATTCTTGTACAGATTGGGTCTTCGGAGCAAAGGACATGGATGAATAGCAACCAGCCTTGGAAGAAAGTATATACCTCTAGAGAGAACTAGTGATATACCTCCCAAGAGATGTCACAGGGCACTAAAGATAAAGCCCTCTCCTCCTTCCACTCCAGAGAAATTTGCTTTTCTCTCTCTCCCTCTCCTTCTCTCCCTTCCTCCATCTCTCTCTCCCTCCCTCTCACTCTCTCCTTCTCTCTCCCTCACCTCTCCCACCAAGTTGGGCAGACACACCAGCACCCCTATAAAAAGCTGAATCTCCTCATTTCAGGATTCCTCTCCTGTGATACAACTTGCTATGTACATGCACAGGTAACATCTGGCTCTAATCACATTACTCTGTGGGAACTGAGGTGTGGAAAGCTGACATAAGATAGTGCTCTGGTTTTTGCTGTGAACAATAAACAATCTGTGTCTCTGCCACAAGGGTCTTGTGTCATCTGTGTGTGTGTGTGTGTGTGTGTGCGCGCGCCCACGTGTGTGTATTTGTGTAGCCATAGCAGACTATCTTGTTAGCTTGTAAATAACATAAAAATCTCAGATCCTTTACAGTTCTGACTTAGCAAAAAGGAGGAAAAAAAAAAGACTCTGAATAATATAATGAACAGTGTCTTTAAACATGATTTCCTAATAAATAAAGAAATAGTCTCCAAAGGACATGTCTTATATGGTACTCTGTAAAAACTACAGGTCTAACAATGTAAGGAAAGAAATGTCAAGACAAACATTAAATTCAGAAAGATATTTCAGTGGGAATTTAAAATAATACAGTTCAGCTATGTTTCTTTTTGATGATCTAAAGATGCAGGAGTAAGGTTTGTTAGTTCTTAGAGAATCCAATGGTTAACAAACACAAACCATTTTTCACTTTCTCAAACATCAGATATTATGAGAGCCTTTTAAAAATGCTGTCCAGGCAGTCCATAGTAGACATATCTGTTGCTTTCTGGAAATGTCAAAACCTTTATGATTAGAGAGATGCTTGTGTAATGCATATTTTGTTAATTTTAGCCATTCCATCCATCACCCACTTCCTCATCTAGAAACAACCCACATTTGTGTTTGAGGGTTCATCCTTTCTGCACTCTCAGGTCATGTGGCTGAATGGAGTTCCAGCCTCCGCTCGAGTAGTGCGGCAGGTAACTGAGTCCTAGATCAATCAGCGATTCCCGTTTCCCTGGTTCAGAGGGAAGCCATTCTCAACCGGTGAACCTCAGGCTTTACCAGGAATGCTGGGTCAAGGACTCTTGCTCATTTCTGCTGTAATTCAGCCTGGAAGGATGAAGCTCTGGGAACAGCTGCAAATCACCATGTGACCATAAGAGAAATGTCAGTCCGAGAATGGAGTCAACACAGAGAAAGCAGAGCCAGGTGACTGAAAGGGAAGGAGTATCCCGAAGGGATCATTTGAGTATCTATCTCCAGCAACGTCTGAAACCTCAATGACTCTGGAGTGTTCGACCACATGAACTAATAGATCTCCTCTTCGGCTGCACTCAGTTTGAGCCAGCTTTTCTCTCCCTTCAACAAAGGAGTTAAATTGATTTATTCCAGGGATCAGATGCCAGACTCCAAATGTTTTGTAACATTTAGAATGCTCTGAAAAAAATGTCCAGATTGAAAAACCCAGAGTTCTGTGACATAAAGTTTAGAAAAAAAAAATTGGCCTGAGTTCTAAAAACTGTCATCTTTTAATAAAGCCTCAATGAAACAATGCAGAACACATAATTTGACCTGGATGTTGATAGGTCTAACAAAATGAGTTTGTAGTTAAATATCCTCAATATGTTATGTCAATCAAAGGTTATTTTAGAAACACAGGTTATGGGGAAAATGGAACAAAACCATTATTTTTAAGGTTTGTTGTAAGACTTCAGGTTTGACATAAGCAGTAATCTGTATGCTTATATTTAGGATGAGCTATCTGAAATTGACAGTTTCATACAGTTCAATTAAATAAGGTAAAAAAAAGTCCACATTACTTCCTCTTTCAGATTTATTTAAACCAGAGAATATACTATCTTAAAAAAGGGCCCAACCATTCATTTTTCTTCTCCAACTACTCTTGTTTTTACACATAGGATAACAAAATGTGCTACATTTTTCGTTTTTCAAATCTTACAATTTCAAAACAGTTTCTATAAAGAGGCCCCATACTTTGTGCAAATGCAATAGTCACTTACCTGCTCATTATACAGGGGTTGCTTTGGTGCATTAACTTCCCTCAGGAGACGATGAGCTATGTCCCTTAATTCTAAAAGTCTACAAGCAAGCTGAGGCTGCAGAAGTTCGGCCACTGATTTGGAGGATTTGGAAATGCTATGTAATCCTTGAAGTAATGTCCCCCGGTTGATCTTCGCTAAAGTGACAGCCATTCTGATTTTCGATGTTTTCTGCATGGGTTCTCTTTTCTGGAAAATAAGCCTTTGAAAAGTGACTGAAGTGTGATTCCCCAGAGAATTATGAAAATTTTCTTTAGGCAGAGACCACATACCACATAGTTGTACATTGGGTGTGGTCCCATGCACATACTCAGTGTTTAATAATTATATCCCATCTTCTATTCAACTCACTGACCCTGCTATGTATTTTAAGTGTTTATAGGAATATGTGAATTTCTCATTAGGATAACTATCCAGAATTTAAGTTACTAGTGTAAACATATAAATCTTGCATTTTTCTCACTAGGTTTATTTATTTTTTTGCATTCATTTTTAAGAGTTTTTCAAAATACACAATTCTTATTCAAATATTACTCACTATTTAAATCATACAAACAATAATTCTTATTCAAAACTTACAAATATTTTCCCAGTTTGCTTTCAAAATTTTAAATGATAAAACATAGCATACATACCTAATGCATAAAACAAATACCCTATATACTAATCAGCAAACTTAGGAAACTTTTACTTCTAATCACTTTAAAACTTCTGTGAGCATTCTGATAGAAAAATTTGTGACATTACCAAAACACATAAAATGTAGTTCTTTCTTTGCTCTACCAACAAATAAACCACAGGGAAATTACTTACAATGTAGTCAGACTACATTCCAGGCAACAGATAAGTATAGTTTCCATTATTCATTTAAGTAATGTTATGGGTTTTTTGGCATTTTAGTATAAGCAACTTCAAATCTCTATTCATTGAATCAAAATATGTAAGTATAGAACATCTTTTAACTGCATTTTTTTGCTCTAAAGTGAGCATTATAAATTTGTCTATGAGCTAATATGCTATATATTTAAAATGTCTCAACTTTTATCCTGAAGTAGTAATTCTATTATTGTTGCTTTTGCCCTCAAAGTTCAGTCTTCTCTTACTGGTCAGCATTTGCCACTGGAGATAAACAAAAGCTGTTCTAGCCTGTCAGTGAGGATGTATTTCTGCAGCATCTGGCGTCCTATTATGTGGTTTAATCTGTTAACTTTACTGAAAAGCCCCATTAGCTCACTTGTGCCCTTAACCCTGCTAGTCAGTATTAACAGAATGCAATCTAAATTGCAGGCTGCTACAATTACTACACTTCCAAGCCATTTTATTTATTTTTTATTGTTATTCCATAACAGTTGTCCCAAGTTTTCCACCTTTGCCCTCCTCTACCTAGTCCACCCCCGCACCTACAGTCAACCCCCGCACTATTGTTCATGTCCAAGGGTCATTCATACATGTTCTTTAACTAGTCCCTTCCCCTTCTTTCCACTGTTGTCTCCCACCCCCTTTCCACTTGCTACTGTTAGTCTGTTCTATGTTTCTATGTCTCTGGTTCTTTTTTGCTCATTTGTTTGTTTTGTTGATTAGGTGCCACTTATAGGTGAGATCATATGTTATTTGTCTTTCACCTCCTGGCTTATTTTACTTATCATAATATTCTCCAGTTCCATCCATGCTGTTGCAAAAAGGTAGGAGTTCCTTCTTCTCTTCTGCTGCGTAGTATTCCATTGTGTAAATGTACCAGAGTTTTTTGATCCACTCATTTATTGATGGGCATTTAGGCTGTTTCTAGCACTTAGCTATTGTAAAGAATGCTGCTATGAACATAGGGGTGTATAAGTTCTTCTGAATTGGTGTCTCAGGATTCTAAGGGTATATTCCCAGCAGTGGAATCACTGGGTGAAAAGCCCATTCCATTTTTAATTTTTTGAGGAAATTCCACACTGCTTTCCGGAGTGGCTGAACCAATCTGCATTCCCACCAACAGTGCTAAAGTGTTCCCTTTTCTCCGCATCCTCTCCAGCACTTGTTGGTTTTTGGTTTATTGATGATAGCCATTCTGACAGGTGTGAGGTGATCTCATTATGGTTTTAATTTGCACCTCTCTGATGGCTAGTGATGTTGAGCATCTTTCCGTATGTCTATGGGCCATTTGTTTGTCCTCCTTGGAGAAGCGTCTATTCAGGTCCCTTGCCTATTTTTTGATTGGATTTTTTGTCTTCCTGGTGTTGAATCATATGAGTTCTTTATATACTTTGAAGATTAAACCCTTGCCCCATGTCTCATTGGCAAATATGTTCTCCCATACAGTTGGTTCCCTTTTCATTTTGATGATGATTTCTTTAGCTGTGCAGGAGCTTTTTAATCTGAAGTAGTCACATTTGTTTAGGTTTTCCTTTACTTCTCTTGCCCTAGGAGATATATAGGCAAAATTATTGCTATGTGGGATATCTGGAATTTTGCTGCCTTGGTTTTCTGCTAGGACTTTTATGGTATCATGACCTAAGTTTAAGTTTTTTATTCATTTTTAATTTATTCTGGTGTATGGTGTAAGTTGGTGGTCTAGTTTCATTTTTTTGCGTGTACCAGTTCAGTTTTCCCAACACTGTTTATTGAAGAGGCTATTTTTATTCCATTGTATGGTCATGCCTCCTTTGTCAAATATTGACTGTAGAGACATGGGTTTATTTCTTGGCTCTCTATTCTGTTCCACTGATCTATATGTGTGTTCTTATGCCAGTACCACACTGTTTTGATTATAGAGGACTTGTAGTATAGTTTTATATCAGGCACTGTGATCCCTCCAACTTTATTCTTCTATCTCAAGATTGCTAAGGCTATCCAGGGTCATTTTTTAGTTCCATATACATTTTTGGAGTATTTGTTCTAGATCAGTGAAATATGCCATTGATATTTTAAGGAACTGTATTTAGTCTATAGATTGTTATGGGTAGTATGGACATTTTAATGATGTTAATTTTTCTACTCCATGAACACGGTTTATGCTTCCATTTATTTGTATCTTCCTCAGTTTCTTTCTTCAGTGTTGTCAGTTTTCTGAGTGCAGTTCTTTTACCTCCTTGGTTAAATGTATTCCTAAATACTTTATTTTTCTTGTTGCTATAATAAATGGGATTTGTTTTCCTAGTTTCTCTTGTGGATGGTTCATTGTTGGTGTACAAAAATGCCATTGATTTCTGAATATTGACTTTGTATCCCACTTCTTTGCCAAATTCACTTATTAGGTTGAGTATTTTTTTGGTGGAGACTATAGGGTTTTCTATGTACAGTATCATGTTATCTGAAAATGACAGTTTTGTTTTCTCCTTTCCAATTTGGATGCCTTTTATTCCTTCTTCCTATCTGACTGCTGTGACTAGAACTTCTCGTACTATGTTGAATAAGAATGGTAAAAGTGGACTGTCTTGTTCCTGATCTTAAGGGAAAAGCTTTTTGAGTTTTTTCCCATTAAGTATGATGTTGGCAGTATCCCATTTTGCTGAATGTTTTTATCATTAATTGGCACTGGATGTTATCAAGTGCCTTTTCAGAATCTATTGATATGATCATGTGGTTTTTGTCCTTCATTTTGTTTATGTGGTATATTATGTTTATTGATTTGCAAATATTGTACCATCCTTGCATCCCTGAGATAAATCCCACTTGATTATGATGTGTAATCTTTTTAATGTATTGCTGTATCCAGATTGACAATATTTTCTTGAGGATTTTAGCATCGATGTTCATCAGAGATATTGGCCTGTAGTTTTCTTCCTTTGTTGTGCCTTTACCTGGTTTTGGAATTAGGATAATACCGGCTTCATAAAAAGAGTCTGGGAGTCTTCCCTTTTCTTAAATTTTCTGAAATCATTCGAGAAGGATAAGAGTTAGTTCTTCTTTGAATGTTTGGTAAAATTCACCAGTGAAGTCTACAGCTTATATGTGCCGGGAGTTTTTTTTTATCACTGTTTTGATTTTGCTACTTGTTATCAGTCTACTCAGGCTTTCTGCTTTTTCTTGATTAGTTTTAGAAGATTGTATGTTTCTAGAAATTTATCCATTTCACCCAAGTTGTCCAATTTCTTACTATGTTCATAGAAATTTCTTACAATCTTTTGTATATCTGTGGTATTGGTTGTTACTTCTCTTCCATTTCTGATTGTATTTATTTAGGTCCTCTCTCTTCATGAGCCTGGTTAAAGGTTTGTCAATTTTGTTTATGTTTTCAAAGAATCAACTCCTCAATTCATTGATCCTTTGAATCTTTTTTATCTCTATGTCATTTATTTCTGCTCTGATCTTATTTCCTTCCTTCTACTTGCTCTGGGCTTTGTTTGTTGTTGTTCCTCTAGTTCTTTTAGATGTAGGGTTAGGTTGTTTATTTGAGATTTTTCTATCATTTTTAGATAAACTATGAACTTCCCTTTCAAGGCTGCCTTTGCGGTATCCTATAAGTTTTGGGTTGTTTTGTGTTCATTTCCATTTTTTCCAGGTAACTTTTGATTTCTTCCTTGATCTCATTGTTAACCCATTGATTATTTAATAACATGTTATTCGGTCTCTGTGTATTTGAATGTTTTTGAGTTCTTTTCCTTGAGGTTGGTTTCTAGTTTCCAGCCAATCTGATCCAAGAAGATGTTTGATATGATTTCAATTTTCTTGAATTTGTTGAAGCTTGTTTTGTGTCCTACCATGTGCTCTGTCTTTGAAAAAGATCCATGTGCATTTGCTTCTTTGGATAAAATGCTCTATAAATATTAAGTAAGTCCATTTGATCTAGGGTGTTATTGTTGTTGTGTTGTTGTTCAATGCCTCAATATCCTTGTCGATTTTTTGTTTGGATGATCTATCCATTGATGACAGTGAGGTGTTAAAATCCCCTACGATGATTGTATTACTATTGATCTCCTTCTTAAAGTCTCCCAAAATTTCCTTATATATTTAGATCTCATATGTTTGATGCACATACAAATTCTGTCCAGAAGGTATCCAGCCATGTAATATGAAAAATAGAGACATTTATTGAAGAAGATACAAGATACAAGAAACATTGCACATAAGACAATGACACCTCAGTCCCCTTCAAAGTGGGCATGTTGGGACCTCACACAGTTCTCCCAGTTGCCATCAGCTGCCTCATAGTATTTTCCTGAATCCTATTGATGGTCTGAAATATCTTCCCTTTCAAAGGTGATTTTAGTTTTAGGAAAAGCCAGAAGTTGCAGGGTGCCAAATCTGGGCTATAGTGGGGATAAGTCATCTGGGTGATTTGATGTTTTGACAAAAACCTCTGCATGAGACATGATGCATGAATGGGTGCTTTGTCGTGATGAAGCTGCCAATCACCAGATGCCCATATCTGTGGCCTTCTGAATCATCCAAATAGTTTCCGCAGAGGAATGTTCAAGCTTCATACAAAATTTGATTCAGATTTATTGCTCTACTTGTTTAGTCATTTTGACAGCCACACAGTACATATATTCACTCAGTGGTGTCTATCACCCCCACTCACCAGTACAGTGAAGACATCACTGTTCACACATGTGCATTCCAGACTACTCTCTTTGGCCGCTAGGTTACATCAATGTTGCCCAAACCATTTTCATTATATTTATAATATTAATATTCATTAATATTATAATAATAATTTTTTGGACAGATCTTATATATTTACAAGGGTTATATCCTTTTGTGGGAAAACTCCCTTATGTATTATTTGGTGACCTTATTTGTCTCTTGCTATGGACTTTGTTTTGAAGTCTATTTTGTCTGATATAAGTATTGCTACCCCAGCTTCTTTTTCTTGTCCTTTTGCCAAGACATTTTAGAACAGGGCAATCCTTATAAGCAGTTATATGGTAGCAAAATAACACAAAGTGCAATCACTTGATATTATTATGTACCCCAGCTGCAAGCATACTCAAACTGGAGGAGAGAAACCACATTGTCTGCAGTATCCAAAGCTCCTGCACATACAGATTCAATTTCTCCTGTAACCTTACGCTTTGCTTCTGTCAGGGCCCAGGGCAGGCCACTCCAAAATATCCCACAATGGTATATTGTTTATTTTGAATTGAAGTTACTTAAGAAACTGCTATTGCAAGAAGAACTCTAACTTCTCTCTCTCTCTGTCCCCCTAAAAGCAGGAGATAAATGTCCTATGTGAAAGGTCTACCCCTGCACCTAGAATCTAATGAGAGACATCCTTATCACCACAGTTAGGGAATTCAGGGCTGAGAAACGTGCATAAATAAACCTTGTTGTTTTTTCTTTTTACTAATTTACCACCCAAGCCCAAACTTTACTTATATTCCTAGTGAACACCCAAATCTAAGTTTTTTCATCCTGTTAATTCCTCACAAATTTATGGTTTGTCTAAAAGGTGTAAAAAGCTACCCACATCAATCATTTCTCTGAATATCATTTATGATCTTTATGCATGCATTAAATTGTTTTTTTCTCCTGTTAATCTGGTTTCATGCCAAATTTATTATTAGGTCAGCTGTAAGAACTCAAGAGAAGTTCTTGGGCAAAAGGAGAAACACTGCACTGATTCTTCCTCCCAACTCCTCCATGAGGTAGAACAGCTGGAATAAGATTGGTTTTGCTTCTGATTACAATGTACTGTGCTTCCTCTCATTACAATTTATAACCATAAGATGAGGGCCATAGTGCCAAGGCAAATGGACTGGGACATATGCAGTTTCACCTTTACTGAAACCTCCTCTACATGGTTATTCAGTGTTTTACAAACCCTTCATGTTCACAACTGCAAAGCATTAATGTTCTGCAGTTTTCCTTTCCTTATTTTATAAGTTTCTTTAGAAAATCTTGGTTATCTTTACATGTTGGCCTTATTCATTGGCCAATGTGTATTTCTATTAACCAACCTTGATTAATTTCCCCAGACACTATACTAGATTGATCCATTCGACTTTCCTCTCTTTTACAAAATTGTCTTTCTAAATTTTAATCTGTAGAAAAATAAGCTTTGTAATTGATAATCTATTAATCAAAACTCTCCTGTAAGTTTCACATAATTTTTGTTGAGTAAAATATAGCATTTATTATACACAATGTTTTTTTTTAAAAATTCAAGTGCATATTACATTAATGCTTTAGTGCACTTTTTATTATCTTTCTCATTTTAGTCTCATCATGAATTTGTGGCTTTTTCCAACAGATTTACCTGTTCCTAATTAATATTATCTTTGTTTGCTTTAATGCTCATATGGTTACAATTTAATGGCTGTGCTTTCTTTCAGAGTTTTTAAAGCTTTCTTATTTTTATACTTTCTTAGGTACCTCTGAAAGAATTACTTCTGATAACAAAATGCTTCTAACCACCTTCACTTTCCCTGCCACCAAACATGGAATCAACTTGTTCCCAAGAAGACTGCTATTGCTTTCAAGAACAGCATTAGAAACCAAATCGGAGAACTGGGATGCATGTTCAGTGGTTCTTCCTGTCTCTAGGAATATGAAAGTGACAGCAGAAGATAGGCTACTTACATTCTTTAAATGCAGGATGAGCCATTTTTCTTAAAAAAAAAAAAAAACAGTCACCAGTTTAAGTTGATGAGTCCAATTCGTTATTTTAAAACTTAGTTCCAATAGAAAATTTTTTAAATGAGACACTTTCCCCTTTTATTGAGCTATCAGCTTTTTTTTTTTTGATCTATTATCTGTGCTATATATTTTCTTACCGAACTATGTGTATAAATTTAAATGTTGACTCCAAATTAAGAAGTCCTCATTTCTTTTCCCTCGGTGTATTTATTTAATATTTACTCTTGACTTAATTAATTGTCATTGAATTGTTTGCAAAGTATGCAAGTTTAGATGATGCTTTTTGTCATCATTATCTTCATCTGACTATATCATCAAATGTTAGAAAAAAAATTCCAACCCCCAAATACCACCACCACCTCAGAGACACGCAAAGATACTTAAAGACCATTTACCAAAAGAAACTTAGCATCAGTTAATCAGATTGGTTCAAGAATCCTGCTCCAGATTTCTCTATTTGAGCTCCATTCTTTCAATATGTTCCCTGCTTTCCCTTTTTATTTTTATTTTTGCTAGAGCCATGCCCACTTCTCTATCATCAGCAGTTTTAATGCTGCACTCAAATTACTATTACATCAGCTTACCACCCTACACCTATAAAGCCAGCCTGTCAGCAAATCCTATTCAATTTTTTTTTTCTGAAGAATCCCAGGATTTGACCACTCCTCACTGTCCCAGTATCAACATCCAGTCCATTTTATTTTTATACCACCATTCTCTCTTCTCCAGACTAGTATGTTAGCCTCCTCAGTAGTCTCCCCACTTCTGCCCTTGCCTGTTTTCATTCTTATCCTCAACATATCAGCCAGAGAGCTACAATGAAAACTTATGTTAGATCATATCTTGCTTTTCTGCTCGACTGTTTCAGTGGCTTCCTGGTGCACTTGGTGCAAATGCCAAAGTACACATACAACGGCCTACGGGGCCCTACGAAGGTGGCCTCTCCTTTACCTCTGCAGCCTCCTCATTTTTTATCTCCCCCTTCCCTCCTCAT
Organism: Mormoops blainvillei; assembly: GCA_004026545.1. NCBI lineage: Eukaryota > Metazoa > Chordata > Mammalia > Chiroptera > Mormoopidae > Mormoops > Mormoops blainvillei. The sequence continues at coordinate 47,633 of PVJD01004768.1, read as the reverse complement.
TATTTGTTGAACTTGTTAGGTATACTCCCGCCTCAGTGACTTTGCACTAGTTGTGCCATTTGATCTCTCAAGGATGCCAAGTTTCTTTTCCTCGTTTGCTTCAAGCTTTAATTCAGGAATCGCTTTCTCTCTAAGACCCGCGAAGATCTAACCATCAATTGTTCTCCCTATCCCTACCTCTACTTCATATCCCTTCTCCGCTGTATTTTTTCTTCTCCTCAAGACCTGCCATTAACATATGCTTTTTCCTTGTTTATTATTTTTCTGCTTGACTAGGATTTAAGTTCTCTAACAATGTTTTATATCCATTTGGCTCACTCAACTTTTTCCAGTGCCTAGAAAAGTGCCTGGCACACAGTAGGTACTCTACAAATGCAAATTAAAATGAATGAATAAAGAGTATCAGAAAAAAATATGACAACTTAATATGAGAAATATCAGGCAAATATACCAAATATCAAATTAGAAACCACGGAGGAAGTTTTCAGTGCACATGTACTTTGTAACTTTCACAGTAATAACAATGCCCCACAAGAAACAGCTCGCCAAAGACATAATTGAATTATAGAACATTTTAGTTACAGTCCTACTCTCATTATATTTAGAAACCTTAATACCAATATAATTTCCAGACATTATTGGTGCACCCCCAGTAGTTTTTGTCCCACCTTTTTTTTTTTTAAAGCATAGAGATTTCAGAAAAGATACTTCTACAGATGTAAAAATCCAAAAGCTTGCATGGATTCTAATGTGTTTTGTCTATAATTCCCAATTTTTTAGTATAAAGTTAAGTGCAAGATAATTACAGAATTATCCTGCTTTCCCAGGATATAATGTCTTTCTGAAACACTGGAGAGTTTTTCTTTATCGGCTATGCTCTGGAGTACTAAGGAAAGAGGTGAGCGGGTGACCGTGCCTGGTCTGGGGTGTAACAGGGGTAAGGCTGGCACACTAGTGGCTGTAATTATTCAGAGAGCCTCAGTGGATCCTGGGCAGCCAGAGACAGACCTGGAAAGCCATGTTGCCCCTTCCACTTGTGATTCTCTCCCCATTACTAATATGAGAGAAACGGGGATTATCTTTCATAATTATAAGCCAAAAATATTCACCTTATTTACTGCAAAAGAGTTATCTCATTCAAGTAAAGATCATCTGAATCAAAAGAAATTAATTCTCCAATTGTAGTATGCATTTTTCATTTGTTCAAATGTAAAGGTTTACTATATTAAGTCCTTATATCCTTATATGGAAATCAACTGCAACTTGTAAGTGTAAATCTTAACTCACTTTTTACTAAAGGAAGTGGATGCTGAGAGTATTGAGCTCAGGGCTGGGTGTGAGGGAGGGAATGGAGCGTACAGGGCCTCAGAGCCCACAGCCTCAAGCCAGGATTCTCAATTATCTTTATCCAGCCCCAGAAAAATATTTCCTTCAAAATCTTTAGTCACAAAGAACTACGTAGTAATCATTAGTCTGGTAGATTCCTCTATAAAAATTCCACTATCATTCCCATCAAATATTTTTTTTTGCAAGATGGCCTTTTCCTAAATAAACAAGTGCCTAAAATGATAATTTTAAAAATATTTAAATACTAATCACAAAATTTAGAGTTTTGAAATACAGTCCAGTTAATAAAGCCCTCTAAGTATTCTTAAGACCATTCTTTTCAGCATGTTTGGGAACTATGGAGCCTCATGGAAATAATAAAATTTGCAGCATTCACAATCTAAACTTATAAAAATAATCTAGTTAACCATGGAGTATTAGCCTTGTTTTCTGGATAATTTATTTTTGAAGAGCAAATAACTTCAAAGTGTTACCATATCCCCTAACTACTTAGGTGCCTGCCAATCTCAGCCAACACATTCTTCCACAGTAAATGGTGGAAGAAGAACAATCTTAAGTGTTTTGAAAATGGTAAATGAAGAACCTTTGAATATGTTTATATTCTTCTCTGAGTGGGGTAAGCTTCTTGTAAGTAAATGACCTCAATGATTTGGAAAGGAAGTAAGAGTTCTTTCCTTGAGGATCAGAATATCAATCTATTTCACCAGAAAGGCCCGGCTCTCATGATCAGGAAACTATGCAGAGGGTAGAAAGAGACGAAGGGAGTTGTGAAGAAACCTTCAACTTTTTTGATTAAATAAAATCCCCGTTTCTCTCATATTGGTGATGGGGAGAGAATCACAAGTGGAAGGGGCAACACGGCTTTCCGGGTCTGTCTCTGGTTGCCCAGGATTCACTGAGGCTCTCTCAATAATTACAGCCACTAGTGTGCCGGCCTTGCCCCTGTTACACCCCAGACCAGGCACGGTCACCCGCTCACCTCTTTCCTTAGTACTCCAGAGCATAGCCGATAAAGAAAAACTCTCCAATGTTTCAGAAGACATTATGCCAAGACTAGGGGAATGCTAAGAGGGGAAGCAAGGAGACATTAAGCCTAAGATATGGTATTACAAAATCCAATTTGCCACCTGGAGATTTTAATATTTATTCTACCCTACTGAGACCACCGCCATCTGGATGCCATCTCACCACTATGCATCCAGGTAACTATACTTCAGTATCCCCTCCCCAAAGTCTAGATCCAAGACCTGGAAACATGCTGTTTCATACTTTTTGGCCTGATTGACACTACTTCCTTTGGAATATTGTTCTCTCCTCCTACCCGTATACCTTATCCCTTTCTTCACCTTGGCTACTATTCACCCTTTGAAATTCAATTTAAGCATCCTTCCTCCATGAAGCCCTCTCTGACCATTCTAGGTAGAGTCATCCATTCCTCTAAGCTGGATATACCTCATACCATATTCTAATGCGATTTCTTGTTTATACTTTGGTCTCCATTAAATTAAGCTCAGTGACTGAAAGAATACTATCATGGATTCCTTTGTATTCCCTCTCTCCAGTCCCACACAATGATATTTAGTTAATGTTTGATGCCTGGGTGTCTGAGTGAGTGCTTAAAGGTAGCTCTAATATCTCTTTCACTGGAATAAAACATATTGATTTTGTGATTACCGTGTTACTCGGGGTGTTTGTGTGTGTGTGTTAGTTTACTTCCAGGCGTTGACTATATTTCTCATGTTTGACATTGCCAAAAGGCTGATTTCTGGATAAGCAAATTGTTACCCTACCATGTAACTTTACAACATATTTCATTCCAACTATGGTCAAAATGACTGAAACAACATCTTTCCATTAAAAGCTGTGTGCTTTTGAGCAAAGTAAGTCACATGTGTCCCCTAAACATGTTACTTTTCATAACCATATGTATCTTCAAAATTTCTCCCTACTCCCTCTTCAATCCCAATATTTTATATTTCAAATCCTTTTTGGAACAGATGTTTAAAACATATACATATATACTTTGTTAAATTTATATCGCTATGTTCTTTCCACATAACACACACACTCAAACAATACTGATCTTTCCATTGTTATAATTTATGCGTTACTTTTTCCACTTATTTTACTGCCAGAGATTTTAATTAAAGTGTATCTAGGTATTTTTCTGATTTTACATTAAGCAAATCTGAAGTAAACTACATTGCAATTGTGGCTATGAGAAAGTTCTAGCTTTTCAATCTAACAATATAGCAACTGTCTTTAAACTTAATTTATCTATCTAACTGCTTCATCTCCAATCTCTCCCAATGAGAAAGAGTTGAAATTTGGTTTTTTGAAGTAAAATTGTTTTCCTAATCTTCAAACAATGATCTCAAAATCAAGCATTAAATAATTGGTATGATACTAAAAGTACAACATACTTTTTACAATTCTTTTCAGTGATGAAATCACATTACCTGATTAGACTGTGACAATCTTAGGATGGTAGGGAAATCATCTTTAAACTCGCCTATAAGGTCCATGATTGTTTTCTGGATTCCCTCAACTAAGACAAAAAGAAGTTAAGGGGGGAAAAAGCTTTAAAAACACCCCCTAACCATAATTCAAAAGGACATGGAGCGCTGGATCCGTTGCCTTGGTGACTGGAAAAGCGAGCAAACCCTAGGGGGCTTTATCCCCAGCTTCCCACACCCATATTCCCTTCACAACAAGATTGTGCATACTTCTCCCAGAAAAGTTCTTCAACACCTGCCCGCATATCCACCCAACAGGTTTGATTGGCATGATGAGTTCTCGCTTGGGCCCCTAGTGCTTGGCACGCTTGTCCTCTACCATCAGTGAGCAATGAGGGCAGCCTTCCACTGAGGAAAGCAGGGAAGGGCAGAACCTACAGCTCACTGCCGGAATTCTTTGTTACTGCACAATGGGCCTCTGAGAACTTGTCACAGAATCTTTTGAAATTACTCTGGCAAGGAGAAGAGAGTGTGTTTGCAGGCACAAGGGGAGGAGACAGGGGATTGAAAAATGAACCACACTAAGGAGTTCTACAATATGAATTAAATTTTGTTCCAATTTCTGCAATGATACCTCAATTAATGGATCATCTGAGAACAAAGCTCCCTCTGAAACGAGTTGGCATATGCTTTAAAAGAAATGCTTCACATACGATGCCAAGTGGAAAAGAAACACCGGCGGTAACTCAGAAAGGCTTCTGAACAGATCGTTTTTCCTTACCCAAATGAGGGCCACTAGGTCCAGCTCTGGCAAAATTAGTAGTCTTTGGTTCGTCTCCTTTAAAATCTCTTCAGCTTTTACCCTCCTAGTACTGTCCCACTTCAGATGACCATTATTTTTCCCCTTACCAAACCTGGAAAGAACTACATATCACTTATAATTTAGTGTGGATGAGTTGACTTTGTTAACTTGAATCCCATTGTAACTTGAAGCTTTTATATTTAATTGTAGCTAGGTGGCTTTCTTCAGCAAGCATCATGTGATTGCTGGGGGTCTATTGGTGGGAAGTGTGTGGAAAAGAGAAATGTTCATCAGGAGACTCCTCTACCATGTGGAGGCTGACAGATTTCTGGCTTTCACCTTGTCCTTAGTCTTAAGAACACTCCCCACCACAGCACAGCCATGTGTCCTAATTTTAACCTGCCTTCCTCCATCATGACACTTAACATTTGACAAGTGAAATGATTGCCAGAAAGAAAATCTAATTAAGGAATGGTGAACACACAAACTGGGAGTTTGTAAGAAAACGAAACCCTTTATTTGTCCTATCAAGATACTTGGCTTATAGAGTATCTATACCTTCTCTCTCTTAGCTCCTTCCCTGTTCTCCACTCCTATCTACCCTCTAATTCTTTCTATCCTTCTACTGACCACCTAGTGTCCTAGTCCCCAATTAGTTTCACCCAGTTTTCTTTTCATTAGTTCTCACCCTCGTAGGCATCCTATAAAATTAATAAATCTACAAGAAAAATATTTCTCATCCTAATATTTCCCACAGTTTTAGCATCACCCGACTCTGTGGTAGGTTAACAAAGTCCTTTTTCTCCTTTCTTTCTTAATTACCCTGATGAAAAAAGACTGGGCATGGTGGTGGTTATAAAATTTTAAAAATCCCACCCTGCACCCTGCCACATGTATATTTGTGACCATTTATGATAATATTTGGGTTTTATTTAATTATTTATATTTACATCCTGATGCATCTTAAGTCATTTCACATTGTTAGATGAAATGTCAATGATTATCTTCTTTAATTATTTGTTATTTTTAAAACTTAAAATAGAGTGCTTCACACTTACAAAATAATTCTAATAAGAATTTGAAGCAGCATGTATAGAAGTAGGATTTTTGTAAATCGAATCATTTGAAATGTACTAGGGAAATGTTCTTTAAAAGTAATTCTAGATAAAATTCTTCTGTAAGATAATCATCTTTTTAAGCCAAACATAAACACCTGTTATATATTTTGTAAATACGGCTTTTTCAAAGATGATTCAAAACAGTTTATAAATGTATTTATAACATTTTGTCTCTTCTTAGAAATTCTTTAATAACTATATTCTATAATTTCAGTTGTATACCATTAATATATGGTAGGCCTGGAAATCTTCAAATAGTTACAGTAAAGTGACAGGCTGGACAGGGGACAGAATTAGCAACATCAGAATTGTTACCCAAGTTTGGTAACTGCCAGCATTTGGTTAAATGGTAGGAAGTTAAGGTCAGCTTAGTTTGTTGACTGTTTTACCCATCACAATATAAACTCCATTAGTTCAGGGGCTCTTCTTGGCTCAAGGCCATATTTCCAATACTTAGCCAGTGCTTTTACAGTTTCACAATATTACAATAAATATTTCCTGGATAAATATCATCAAATTTGTTACTTATGTCTCAGGCAGAATGAAATATTGTATCATTAATAAATTCATCATGGAGTGAATCAACTGATCTACAAATGCAGAACACATAAGACATTACATATATACATATACACACATATAATGTTTATCAAACATTAGGGGAAGAAAAATTTTTCTCCCCACATATAAAGCACTACATTTTAATCTATTTTACCCACCATAGTGAATCCTGGCTCATATGACATGTCCTAATTAACTGAATTAATTAAATCAAGATGAGCTCAATAAAAACTAGAAAAGAGACACAATGCAAACATTTGTCTTTGATTTCCCCTTCTGTCTTTTTCTGGTAAATAATACTGAGTATATTAATTACACACAATCTACTATTCTATATATCTGAGAATAGAAAATAAATATGTAGCAGGCTAATGGGGTTAGTATTGATAAATATGTGAGTAAAGTAAGTTAAAATATGTAATACAGCAAATATCAAAAGAATATACATGTAAAATATTTCAAAATATTTATTTTTAGAATAAGATCACTAAAACTGAAAAGAAATTGAAAAAAACTGCATATCAGCTTGGTTACAACTAAAAATTATTTATTTCAAGTGACTTTAGAATACAGTTCAGAAGATTCCAAAACCAAAAAAAAAAAAAAAGAACCCACTAAAAAGATATTTTGAATTTCAATCAGTCATTTTCTTGGTAGTACTAGTATTGGTTTTATTTGAAATTATTTTCCTCATAGTACAGGATAAACAAACATTTGGATTAATAATGTTAAGAGTTAAGAATTTCAGTAAAAGAAAAAAAAACCTAATTAGTAAATTGAAGGATGAAGTAAAACACTGTAATGTTAAACAGAATTGAAAATATCACCATGAATGAATGATTTTTAAAAATACATTTTTTTTTCTTAGCCATACAGACTTAAATGGCTAGAAGCATTGCCAACTCAGTAGGAAAATATACCGCTAGTATCTAGATTCTGGAATTATTATTCCCCACTACAATGAACCAGGATTCCTTGAAGAAATAGCTTATATTAGTTGGGCAGAAGTACAGGTGAACTAGGGAGATCTCAGGCCAGAAAGGAAGAAAGTTTTTTTTAATTATAAAAAACTTCCTCTTTAATCAATGCTTTTAACATAAAACAGAGTTCTTGAATAAAATGGGAAGTTTCCAATACATTGAAACGTAAATCATCACACATACAACACTTGGCAGGAAAAAAACAAAACAGCAAGATTACACAATCCCCGTTACAGCCATGGTCTTATTCTCAGATGCTTCCTCCGCCCGCCAAGTGTGTTCTGTTGGACACAGAGCTCACCATGTTTCTGGGTCACACTCAGCAGAGGCTGCAGCCCAAAGAACACTCCTCTGGCTGGGTCATGGTGCTGTTGGCTCTGCCCAAGAAGCAAAGCAGTCACCAGCACATCAAAGAGTGTATTTTAAACATCCTTTAAAATATCAAACAAGAAGACAACATAATAATGTTATTAGAAAGATGTTAGCAAGTGAGGACAGCTGTGTAAAGCTTGAGGTTGAAAGGTGGTACCTCAGCTTCACTTTTTTGGCTTCTTGGGCAGTGACCACCGGAACAGCAACATGTGAGGCTCTGGTTCATGGGTCATGTAACGGACGCATCCCTGACTCTGCTGAACACCAAGATTCCTCCATTATTCAGATTCAGGCATCAAATGGGTTTTAGGGACCAGCTTGGCTATGTCCTTGGGCAACATGGCATGTCAATACTCGAACCCCTCATCGTCATATTTGTCCAAATAGTAAATTTGTTTGTGTGACATGATTGCTCTGCCTGAGGACCATCAACCCCACACTGCCAACCTCCAACCAGCTCCAGGAAGAAAGTTTATTGAAGATTAATGTGGTCCTTTTAAAAGGATACAGAAGCCAGCTTGAAGGGGCTTCTACTGACCTCCAATCTGATGATTTGGGCTTTACAATGGAAGGATCAGGCCCTGATCACACTAATCCCCTGGTCAATACAGCATCACTGATTATGGGACAAGCAAATAATATGTGTTTCCTAATATAATGCATATGAAGCACATACCACCTATGATATATCCTAGCCAAAAATGTTCCAAATTGATCTAACTTTTAGATTTAGCTTTCAGTTTCTCAGAAATACAGGAGACACACAACCTAATTTAATGCTTCTCAAGCTGTAGTAAAGAACCAATATTTTTGTAAATTAAAGGTGAATTATCTGAAAAAAAGTATATAAAAACAAAGGTAAATTTTTGTTTATTTTAAAATATTTATATAGTCAAATAAAACTATCTTTTCTTTTTAAACTTCCTGGTTTTCCTGTTAAAAAAAGTTTTTCCAGGCCCTAAATAATATATATATAGTCTCCTAGATTTTCTTCTGTTTTCTTTCTTTAAAAATTAATTGGTAGAAGATAGTTTGACTTTGGGTAGTATTGGGGTGAGCACACAAAGCAATATACAGATCATGTATCACAGAAATGTATGCTTGAAACCTATATAATCTTAACCAATGTCACCCCAATAAATTTGGTAAGAAAGAAAAAATGTAGTTTATTATTTAAATTTTTTCATTTTATCTTCGCTCCATTTTTAATAGGCTGTTATTTTCTTCTATCTGAATATCCAATTGTTTTAGTACCAATAATTAAGTAAGCTATTGTTTTCTTATTGATATGAAATGCTACTTTTATTGTATATACACACACAGAGGTAGATATTGTGAACTATTTCTGAACTTTCTATTCTGGTCCACTGATCTAGTTGTCTATTTTTATGCATTACAACACTGAGTTGACTACAGTTGACTATAGTATTTTATTTCCTGTTAAGGAAAGTCTCTACCAGTCTTCTTTTTCATCGTATTATATTGTAGTGTGGTCCCCACAACTTCATCCAACTAATTCTTAGTTTTTCCACTGATCTCTTGGATTTCAGCATCATCAGGGAGAAAATGATCATTTTATCGCTTCTTTTTCTATTTCCATACCAATTATTTTATTATTGTATTTAACTGCATTCACTAGGACTTCCACATCAAAGCTGAATAATAATGATTACAGCAGGAACACCTATGTTGTTCCTGTTTTAAATAAAAAATGGTTTCCATATTTTACTGCTTACCAGAAACTAACAGCAAATATTATTCTAAACAGCCCTTAACATATTTAGTTTCCTTCTATTACTATTCTGATTTCGTTTGTTTTTATTGGAAATTGTTGTTGAATTTTATCACCTCTATGGATAGGATCACTTTTTCCCCTCAGTTTGTTGACATAATAAATCATGAATTAGCTTTCCTGATATTGGAAACATCTTAGCATTCCTGAAAGAAGAAATTTGTATTTGATTACAGTGTATTATTCCATTGATATTTGGCTAGACTTTTATTTGTTAAGATTTCACTTACACTTTTTTCAATTATGTTCACAAGTGAGATTGGTTCATGGCTTTTTTTTGTACTTAACAGGTTAGTATTACATTTGTATGCATATGAATTGAAAAGGTTTCCATTTTTCAGAAGCATCTGGAACAATATCAGAATTATTTGGAATTTCTTTTTCTTTTTCTTTTTTATAATAGAGTTATAATTTACAGTAAAATTCCTTATGGTTTTTTTAATACATTTTATTTTGTTTTAAGATTTTATTTATTTATTTTTAGAGCAAGGGGAAGGGAGGAAGAGAGGGGCAGAAACAGCAATGTGTGGTTGCCTCTGCATGACCCCTACTGGGGACCTGGCCAGCAACCCAGGCATGTGCCCTGACTGGGAATCAAACTGGTGACCCTTTGGTTCACAGGCTGGCACTCAATGCACTGAGTCACACCAGCCAGGGCCAAAATTTCCTTTTGTTTTTTAATGGTAGCAAGAGCTCAGTTGTGGAACTGTTTGATCCTGATATATTTTTCTAAAGATTTACTTATTTATTTTTAGAGAGAGGGGAAGGTAGGGAGAAAGAGAGGGAGAGAAACATCGATGTGTGAGAGAGAAATATCAATTGGCCACCTCTCGCATGCCCCAAACCAGGGACCAGGTCCACTACCCAAGCATGTACCTTGACTTGGAATCCAGCCAGTGACCACTCAGTTTGCAGGATGACGACCAATCCACTGAACTACACCAGTCAGGGCATGATCCTGGTATTTTTTAAAAGCTATATTTACCAACTTTTAGAATGTCATATATGTCCATTTTTACATTAAAATTTTATTATTGGGCAGTTTTGATAACTTTTGTTTTATTAAGAAATGTTCTTACACAAGAGTTTCAATTATGTTGTCATAGTTGCATATAATTATTTTAATCATCTGCATGGATATTACTTCTAATCTTATACACTTTTTCTTTTGTCTTTCATTCGTACTCAGGATGAATTTAAAATAAGTGCAAATTACCATATGTTTAGTCTTATTTCTTTAATAATGAGTGTATTCTAAATATATCTTTCACTTTATCCCATAGATTTTTGAAAGAAGAGTTTTTACCAATGCTTCCTTTGATCCAAGAGCTATTTTACTTATGTTTTATAATTTCCAAGTAATTAAGATTTGATAGTCTTATTATTTATTTCTACTTGATTGGCTTTAAATCAGAGAATATGACCTATAAAATCTCTACTTTCCCAATTCTAAGGTTTCCTTTGTGTCCAACTATATGACAAAATTTTCAAAAATGTTGTAAGTCAAACAAAGAAAACATGTTTTGTCAAAGAATATAAAAATACAACAGAGTTTATCAATTGTATTATTCAATTATCTTATAGCCCATTAATATGCTTATTAATTTTAATTAATAAGCATTAATTTGCTTATTAGCACTATACTGAAAAAGAAATGTTAAAATCTCTCACAAATTGTATTTTCATCACATTTTCCTTGCATTTCTCATTGTTTTCATATTGCAGTAAGTATTGAATACTGCAAAGGATATGGAATTCAGAAATCTCATACACTTGTAGTAAGAATGTAAGTTGGCACACTTGCTTTGAGAAGCAATTAGTGTTAATATTATCAAGCACAATCAAAGGTATGCTTAGCTATGACCTCCAATTTCAACCTTACAAATATCCTCACTTATACCAGGAGACATGTAGTAGAAGGTCCCCTGCTTCCCAAATTGTAATATCAAGAAATTGTAAGCAACCCAAACATCCACCAACTATAGAATTAATAAATAAATAAATAATAATATGTCTGTAATGGTTACCATACAACAGGAAAAATGAATTATTACTACATACAACATCATGAATAAATCTCAGGAATACAATAATTTTGAATGAGAAAAAGCAAGATACAGAAAAATAAATCACAGATTCAATTTATACAAAGTTCAAAAACATTCAAAACTGAGCAATATGTTAGGATTATACATATATATGGTAAAACTATAGAGAAAAAAGCAATGGAATAATAAATATAAAATTCAGGATAGTGGTTGCTACCTGTGCGGGAGGAATGAGGAGATGGGGTTGGGCAAGGGCACATGAGGATTTTGAAGGAGATGGTAACATACTTTTTCTAAAACTTAATCATGTGCACAGATGTCAATGTACTGTAATTCTTCATGCCTTACAACAACTTATAAATATATTATCTTCTCAATATTAATAAAAATTAAATGAAATAACTTGATGAACAAATTGCTATAACAACTTCGGTGAAAAATTATCATTAAAGGTTATTCTAGTAATAATGATTTTTTTTCCTTCATTTGATATTTATTGAACACCTACTATATGTCATCACTGATCAGCAGTGGGGATTGAGTTGAACAAAACAGACAAAGACCCTTGCTCTACTGGAACATACACCCAATGGTACAGACTCAAACTATTTGCTATTTTCTATGATCCTACAAAAGCCATTTCTTTCATTAGTAACTTGCTCAGATTTTGAGGTATTTCACAACTGCAATCTATATGACACTTAAAAAAATAGCTACATATGATATAAAATATTCCTCTGATTGAAAAGTAGATCTTATTTTATTTAGCCTTAAAATTTTTGTAATACATCTGTATTAAATTAAAATCTCCCTTTTCTTATATCTCACTCTCAAATCTGCAGTTATCACTGTCCAAAAAAGATTTTTGAGCAGCTACATATCTTCTGATAGATTCCTCCACCTTGGAAACAGGTAATCTGTGATGGAAGCATTTCAAGAAAAGCAATATTAAGTATATTCGAATACATACGAAATACATTTAAGTATCCATAATCCATATTTTTTATGGGCTTTGGTTAAAAGCTTTAGATTTACCTACTTATGCTATAACCTCTTGCAGAGCATGCCTAAAAATACAGGTTTTGTATTTTGGTCCCTTTGCTTACCATCATAGAATGGGTAAGTTAATTGCCTAGATACTTAAACAGGTCTCCCTGGGCAAACCAGTAATGTTCAAATGTAATGAAAAAGAAAACCGGTTATTCTGTGTAATTCTACATAATTATAAAAAAGGTTATGTTCACTCAACAGTGGTAAAAATGAAAACACTAAAGGACACAGTCCACTCTTTCTTTTGATCCAACACTTTGATGGCATGTCGATGACACTTCTCTAAAGCTGAGACCAGATAAGACATAATTCACCATGTGTGAATTGACCTTAACTCGCCATGAGACTACATTTATCCTCAGCCAGTACCGATCAATCCTCTTAGGTATTTCTGAGTTACTCTGTATGAAAATAATTGTGAAAACTACATGCAAAATTTATATTAACAATGCCTGATTTATGTTTTTTTCTTTAATTTTTACATGAAAAGTCAGTAAAACTCAAAACTAATTATGTCTAATATGTGTTATCTTGGCAGTTAGAGGATTGAAAAGTAAAGAACTATTTGTTTTTTCTCTTAAAGGGATGTAGTAAAGGCCACCTTTTTTTTCAGATTCTGTTTAAAGATAGGAAACAGAATGATTATATGGACCATACCTAAGTATTACTATATGTATGTACAAATGACAAACCAGGCTCTGGGGAATTTATGAAGGATCCCTAAATCAGCAAGTGGCAGAGCAAGGACTCTCATCTAGATTCAATTTTCAAAATTTTGAATTATTTTCACCATACATACTGCCTCACTTAGTTGGAGTGAGAGGCTTTCAAGATCAGCAAGAAAAACGAGAGAAGAAAAACACTAGGAAAAATCTCTACTTCAGATTGTCTAAGAAGTTTAAAAAGAGATACAAACTATCAAAAATTCTGTTATAGATCATTTTCATCTTTTAAATAAAAATCCAATTGTTACTGTATACCAGGTACTTGGGACACACAAATGAACAACAATAAAAAAAAAAAATCCTTGATTTAAATAAAGGAGCACACAATATAAAACAGACACGTTTAGAGACAATTATAATAAAATATAAGAGTAATAAATCACATGGAGAGGACATTACCTGTGCAAACAAGAGAAAGGGTGTCAACTTGGGTGTCCAACTTCAGAAAATATTTTATTTGATAAACAAACATGCTAGGCACTGCAGGGGAGGAAACCCGGGACAATAGTAAATAAAATATGGGATCACTGCCTCTCTAATGAAGCTTGCGTTACAGTGGGGGAAGAAAGAGCAAATATACAAGGTCATCCCATTGTGGTAATAAGGGCTATAGTGGAAATGAACTAGAGCAATGTACAGGTAAGACTGGGTCACTGCTTTAAATGGGCATGCCAAGGAAGAATGCCCATGAGACAATGAGAAACACCCAAGAAGTCAGGTGTGCAAGCCTCTTCAAATCATTATTGCTTAACTTTTGCAGCAAAATCATTGTTTTAAAAAACTAAGCACCTTTATTCTACGTAGAGTTTACCTTCAGACTAATAGTGTAATTTTGCCATAGCTATTGATTTAATTTTCATCTTTTCCTATTAAAAAAAAAAAGAAAGAAAGAAACGCCCCTGTCCCCCAGGTTCCTGTTTATTTTTTTTTAATAAACAAGAGGTTGGCTGGAGGGTGGGGGGTAGGTGGGGGGTGTGCATGGCAATGTGCTGCCTACTCTGAGGGCTGTTCTCACCCGTCCAGTTCCCCTGGAAGTGCAGGGTGGGATGAGGCTGCTGGTGCTGGTCCAGGTGCCAGGTGAGGGCCTCCAGCTCACACTGGCCCTAGGTCACTATGTGCGCACTCCCCTGACGGCCCGCGCAGGCCTTCTTAGCTGCAGCCTTCACCTACACTCCCACCCGCCACACATAGCTGCAAACGCAGCACCCCAAGACTCAACGATTCCCACTTCCAATATCTGGGACAGAGTTCACAGGTCGAGGTCACAGCGCACACCAGCTGGAGCGATGCGGGAGCCGGGAGCCTGAGACAGGAGGCTCCAGGCAGAGGGAGGGGCCCGAGCCGCTTGAGTGGGCATTCTGGAACTCAGCCTCTCCAAGTCCCAAGTGCCTCGCTGCTGGATATGGCACAGGTACTGTGGGGTTGCTTTACCTTATCCTCCAGCTCACCACCCATCGAGGACATTCGATACCCTTAAAGCCCTAGCACCTGACACCTAAATACCATCCCAGAGAACTGTGCTCATGCTCCTGCGTAAAATCAGAGACCCTCAGGCCAAAGGGGTTTGGAGTTTTGTCTGTGGAGAAGCGCAAATGGTACAGAATGCAGTCGATGTCTTTGTGTAGAAAACGAAGGCTAAAGGGACAGGATTCTGCAATGTATCATTTTGAAGGAAATAGATAGGAATAAGGTCCAAGAATAGTATAAACATAAAGATTTAATTGTAAAAGATAAGCCCTTTTAATTTTTGTCAACTCACTACCCTTATTTTTCAAAGGATTCTTCACCCTCGGTACTGCCCCCCCACCCCCACCCCCACCCCCAAGTATCAAGTTTCGGTTAACTCATACCACTAATAATTTTGGAAAATAATATAAAAAATAATGTGATGTGACTAAAGGACCCCAGGATTAGAAGTCAAGAAACCCTAGCATATTGGTCTGTCTTGCACTTTGAATATATCTTTTACTGATGCACGATTTTACGACATCATGCATTATCATGTGGATAATATTAGTTATCTAAGTTATACAGACCTTCCACTGACACACTTCATTATACAACAAACTCCCTGCCCCACCTCCTGTCTCCTCCAAAATAAAACCTTTTGTTAATATCACCACCACTCTTATCAGAAAAGTCTTTGAGTTTGGGGAAGCTGGCGTATTAGTTATCTGTTATTGCATTGCAAATTACTTCAAATTTAGCAATGTAAAACAACAAACTTTTATCTCACCATTTCTGTGGGGCAGGAATCCAGGAGTGGCTTAGCTGGGTGTTTCTGGCTCAGTGTCTTTTAAGAGGTTTCGGTTCGCTGGGCTGCAGTCATTTTAAGGCTCAACTTAGAGACAACCTACTACCAAACTCACTCCTGTGCCATTTAGCAGGCTTCAGAAGATCCACTTCAAGATTCACTCACATGGTTGCTTGCAAGCCTCAGTTCCTTACCTCATGGGCCTCTCCATAGGCTGCTTGAGTCTGGTAATGATGTAGTAGCTGGTTTACCTTTCCCAGAGCTACCTCGCAATATGGCAGCTTGTCCCAATGAGAGTGATGCGAGATCAGATAGGTAGGTAGGTAGGGAGGGAGGGAGGGAGGGAGGGAGGCAGATAGATTGATAAAGAGCATTCACCTGAGACCAAAGCCACAGTCATTTTATAACCTAATCTCAATATGACAGCTCATCACTTCAGCCCTGTTCTATGCACTAGAAACAGTCCAGCTGATACTCAAAGGGAAGGCAATTAAGCTCCACCTCTTGAGGGGGGCTGTAGCAAAGAATGTGGAGACATATCTTTAAAACCACCATAAGTTGTCAAGCCCATGGTGACAGATGCAAGTTTCCGTAAATTCTAGTTTTTGCTTTAAAGCTCAAATTTATCATTGGCAATAAATACTGTCAGCTGTTTTCCTTGAAATGACAGGCTTACTTCTTTCATTTTTGAGAAAATATCTTGCCAAATATTCAACTCTGTATAACCATAGTTTCTCTGGCAGTCATTCTTTCAAGTGAAAATGATATTCCATGATAAAAGCAGTTAGTTCAGCTCGCAGCTGAAATAAGTAAACTACTGCTTTTCCTTGAGGCAATCACATATTTCTGATTGTAGAAGGGCTTTATGCATAATCCCTATTAAACCACATAGAATATTAAAATCATATGTACTCAAAGGTCGATATTTTTAAGAAATTAATAATTTTTACCTCTTCTCTGGGATATTCTTTGGTAAAACTGACTTTTTGTTTGTTTGTTTTTTGGTATAGACTAAACTGCTCAGGTCTTCAAACTGGGAAAATCATTGTAGGAGGGGGTAAAGCAGGAAAAACTTCAAGGAAGAAGGTGTGTATTGAGACTGGCTAGGAATTACATTCAGACTGGCAGAGAAGGAGAGGCGGGAAAGGAAAATAAGCCAAACAGTGGGGCTAGACTGCAAGGAGCGCGTTACGTTCAAGAGGAAAGAGAGGAAAAGCTAAGTTGGGAGCAAGGTGTGTGGGCTTGCTATGGGCATCTATGAAGGCAACTGGTAGCCTGACGAAATAGACCCTGTCTGAAGGAGCAGTGTGAGAGAGGAGGTCCTCAGCAGGGTTCCATGAGGCACAGGGGGTCAGGTTTGACTCTTTGCCACTCATGAGGGCACCAATGCTGGTCACAACCACAGGGTTAAATAAGAGCTCGCCCCATCTTCCTTTTTCTCCTTCCCTCTTGCAGGCCTGAAAAGGTCTACAGCAGCAACTGATGCGGGAGAGGGCGTACTGGGAAGAGGAAAAGCAGCTGCCTCTCCCTCCCTCCTCCACTGTAGGCCTCCGGGCCTGGTGCAAAACTCAAGTGGGAAAGAAAAGAAGTTGAAAATGAAATGAGATTAGAGTTTGGATATTATACTGGGCTGGACTCTAATGACTAAAAAGATACTATTCATTTTTTACCTGGGAGCAAGTACAAAATTATAAAATCTGCCTGAGATTTCAAGGAAGTAGAGTTGGAGCACAGCGAGCTTGAACAAACAGGTAATGCAAGTTCGAAGGACAGTGGGACAGAAGAGATAGCTGCTTTCAGCTTGTATCCTACTGAATTCAACTCTTTTAATAAAGTGGTTACAAGAACTATGTATTGAACATTTATTTTTGCCAGGCTGAGGTACTGCTGGGCATGTTTCAATGAAGCGACAAGATGTATTTATATTTAGGTAAATAGTATTTTCAGAGTGATTAGAACCAGGCTAATTTGAGTTCATGTCCTTGCTCTGCTACTCTAAAAATGTGACAGATTTTAAACTCTTGGACTGTCATCTCTCGTATCCATAAAATGAAGACAAACAATACCTACTTGCTAGGGTGGTCATAAAGAGTAAGTGAGATAATAAACGCACAGTGACACAGTGCCTGGGACCCTTGGTAAACGGTAGCAGTGATTATGATCATCCTGGCCTCAGCCTGTGTGGTGACCTGATGACATTAGCAGTTTAGAAAAAATTTACCAGACATCGGCATGCGAAATAGACTGAAGGCTAATCAAGACCAGAAACAGGAAGAAAAATGAGAAACATTGAGTAATAAAATAAGACAAAAGTGGTAGTCATAGGGACAAGATAGAGGTGAAGGGACAAATATAAGGAGTATTTGAGAGGAAAATAAATGGAAGAGGTAACTGTTTAGCTATAATGTGGTAAATAAAGAAGAGTCAAAGGCAGTTTAAAATTTTAAAGCTTGGTTGGATGAGAGAAAAGTAGAAATGGGAGAAATACAGACATTAGCAAAATAAGCAGATCGGGTGCATAAGAGCAGTGGGAAGAAAATATTAGTTTTGTTTCACCACATGTCGAATTTAGGTGATGGCACAGCTTCCAGGTGCAAATATCCTATGTTTGAAAAGTCATTTATTTATTTATTTGTGTAGCATTTCTTGAGAGCCTACTTGGTGTCAGACACCAAGTAGAGAACAATATAAAGACTCAGAGTTTCAGTGAGATATTTGGGCCAGGCAGAATGATTTGGTGGCCTTCAACATAGAGCTGTTCCTTGAAATCATGAATATTAATCAGTTTTCTAATGGAGAGTGTCAAGAAGAGACAATTTCTGGGAATAGTCCTAGGTATGGAGACTCAAGAAATGGGCAAACGGGTGAGCACTAAACCAGGATCACATGTTGTAATTATTTTTATATTAAATTCTAACCACCTACAGCTTATAAATATTTAATTATGATAAAAAAGTGGTTTCATAGCAGCCGTTCATAACATTTAAACTTTTTATTTTGAAATAATAATAGATTCACAGAAAGTTGCAAAAATAGTAAAGAGGTCCCATTTACCTTTCTCCTAATGACTACATCTTACATAGCTATAGAGCGGTATGAAAACCAGAAAACCGACATTAGTGTAATCCACTGACTTTATTCAGATTTTGTTAGTTCTACATGCACTCATTGTGTATACATGTGTGTATAATTACATGTCATGCTATCACATGTATGGATGCATATAATCTTTCATCCTTAATTGTTAAATATTTTTCTTTTTGCTCACTCCAGTTACTAATGTGATATGAACAATCCACCCCACAGGAATTTTTTAAAAGTGTATTTTGTAGTTTACTGATACTCCCTAATGTTCAAACAGCCAAATATAGCAAAGGTCATAAAAGATTTTTAAAATATTTAATTAGCAAGGAACTTGCATGTTTTACTCTATTGACTATATGAGCCAAATGCTTCTGAGACCTTTAGCCAGTCACTCACTTTTCCCCAAGTTCTTTATCAGTAAAGTGTGAGTTATGATTTCCAAAGCCCTTTATAAGCCTGCAATTCTACAATTTTAGAATTCTAATTCCTAGTCACTTGATCTCTTGATATAAAGCAGAAACTTGTGGTTACTGCATCAATTCTTTTGAGTCAGGTCAGTTTCTTACCCTACCAGGCCAGTGGCCAGTGGGGCACAGTTAATCACTTTCTTATTTTAGCAAAGCTTGAAAGATTTTAACACAGTTTCCACAGGTTTCTTCCCGTGGCTTCTTCCTCAAAAGGGCTTGTAATACCTTAGGTAATGGCAGAATAAACTAATAGTTGTTCTAACAATAATAACTTGTATGTTTTGAATGAAAATATCTTTACTCCATAATTTTTAATAACAATTTAACTAAATCATCATGAGCCATTTCTATTCTGGCAACATGCAACATATTAACAATGAACTTCATTCCTACTTAATTAAATCAAAATTTAGACTAGGAGAAGCTTTTATTTAGGAAGAAAATAGTATTAGGTCAATTGCCAAGAAAATTAATATTTTTAAAACTAGATTTCCCCCTCCTCCAAACACCTGCAGTTAATTTCATGAAAATAATAAGAACTTTTGTGCTTGGATAAAACTGTTAGCAGAAGATTTGTGTACGTAAGATCAATGTTAAAGTAAATATTTGTAGGTTGAGTAAACAGCACTTTATAAAAGCGGCCATGAGATGTAGACTTTGTACGACACTCACATTAGAAAGCTGAACAGGCTTTCTATGTTTTACATATTGATGGCAACGCACTGCAATAGTGAAGCTAGATTTCTAATTCAGTAATGTTCTAGGAAATAATAGTGCACTAAAACACTTTGTGGTGCTCCTTCTACTGAACTAAAGCTAATGGAGTATATCATTTCATGATACCAAGGTTCTCGCAAAGGAAAACTTAAGAACATAAAGTACTTGGTTTTTAGTCAACAGGTTGGCAGGAAATAAAAAACAAACAAACAAAAACAACAACTTCTCTCCAAGAACTATGAAACATGGCACAATAAAACCAGGGTATTTAAAAATAATATTGGCAAAAACTAGAAAAAAGTTTATGTCATCTTCAAATTTTGGGCAGAGAAACGTAGCCAGATCTGGGGACCTACATCTAGTTTTTTTTCCCTCATACTTAAGAATAAATATACATTTTGGAAATACTTATGAAGGAATGTAATGCCACAGACAGACCATTTGTTGGGCACTAACTCAGGGAGGGAGGCCAGAATATTCCCAGTTTACAGATGCTCAGAGGCGTTAAGTGATTCTCCATGATCACACAGTTGCTGAGGTACAGAAAGGAGATAAAAACCAGATCTGTCTGACTCAAAAATATATTGCTGTTATGCATAGCCCATGCTACTAATATCTATATATCATTCCTATATATTTAAATAGAGTAGGACCTCTACTGAAATGCATTCAGCACTTTGCTTCTATATATTGCATTTGTTTTTTAAAAATCACAATAAAGCACCATTTGTATTAAATCAGATGACTTTTTTATTCAATTAAATCAGACTCTATTTTCAAATATTTTCTATTCTTTTGGAAAAGGAAAATTAAAATTAAATATAAATAGGGAAAATGACATTTGTAACATATTTAATGAAGGGCCAAAATCTTCATTTGCTATGAAATTCTCAAGTAGACATATAAACATGCCAAAGGCAAAAGACAGACAAAACAAAGGATTTCTTCATTTATTTCATGGGTATTTTCTGAATGCCTTCTACATACCCAGCACTGTGCTATATGTTAGGGATAGAATGAATAAGAATTTATTGATCTTTTCCTTATTTCTAAAAAAATGATTTATTAAGGATAATTTCATTTTACAACAATATTCATGTATATATACATAAAAATATCTGGAAGTACATATATCAAGTGGTTATCAATGGGTGGTCAGATTTGTTTATTTGAAGCATAAAATAATGAACATTCATTTCACTTTAAATACAGTTTTAATTTAAAAGTTTTAAATGTATAGCCATAAAATTATTCAGTTATTTCACCTATAGTTCAGAGTTGGTTTTTTTGTAATAAAAATACACTTCTCTTTTCTTATCCAATGGCAGATGGATTCTAGTAGAAATGGATTTAATCGTTTCTTTATACCACTATATTCCTACTCCCTGGATCCTGCCCCCAAGACACAACAGATAAACACTGACAGACATGCACAAAGAGACACAAATACATAGACATAAGACAGTCTCCCACACAGTAGACTCACATACACACACAGAAACTCAACACAGAGAAACACAGTCTCATTAAACTTATTTTGGTGTAACTGGAAGTTTGGCAGAGATATGATGGCTTTAATCATGGAAGTAGCTTTCATTATTCTTTATATTTTCTTTCTTTTTTTTTCATTTGTAACCCCTGAATGCAATATTTTTCATGTTTGCATATTATAAAATGTATCACTTCTTTTAGTGGAAAGGTAGATCTCTGACAGACCCCTTTTTGGGTTTTTGCTTTTATCTATTTGTTCTATCTATTTGTCCTGGGAACTAGACTACTTGGAAACATGTGACAGATGCATGGCTGTGGCAGCTGCTAGTCTAATGAGATGACAACTATCTCTGGGGAATCAAAATGGACTAATATAGAACAGATGACAAGAGACAGTTTTTTTTTACTTAATTTAAAAAATTAATTTGTTTAGATCCACATGTATAGAATTATGTTGCTCATCATAAGAAACAGTTTTAAATAAAATATGGGTATCTATTCATTAATTAATCAAAGAATGCAGTAGAGAAATAAAACCATCCCCCATAATATATTCCAATAAATGTTATTAAATATTTCATTCATGAAATTCAATAATTCCATGTTAGTAGCATGTCAATGCCTATTAAAAAATATATATATATATTAATGGCTTGTTCACAATAAAAAGCTCTCTGATTCTCAGCTTTTTCAGTTTTATGATTATGTACAGAGCTAATGATTAACATTTTCTTTAACAGTCAAATAAAGGTGAGCAGGTAGCCCTGACTGGTGTGGCTCAGTGTGCTGGGTATCATTCGCAAACTGAAAGGTCACTGGTTTGATTCCCAGTCAGGGTACAAGTCTGCATTGTGGGCCAGGTCCCTGGTTGAGGGTGTGTGAGAAGCAAAAAATGATGTTTCTTTCCCTCCCCTCCCACTCTCTAAAAATAAATAAATAACATCTTTATTTAAAAAGGCCAGCAGGTAATATTGTTTATAAAGTATGTTTCCCTAACATAATATTGTAAATAGAAAATTAACTGGGTATTTATGAAGAGTCTGTTTTAAACCCATACTATACATTTAATTAGATGACGACAGGCTAGATTGAATTTCACTGTAATCTAATACTTATCCAATTCTTACTACAGTATAAGAAGCCTTTTCATTTTAAATGTTTTTTACAACTAATAAATATCAAGAAACACACAAGCACTAACTGAAATCTAAAACAGCACAAGAGTTATTCAAAATCTACTTCAGGAGTACTATATTTCTAGTGTTTGTCTGTGGTTTCTATTCAAACATAAATAGTCCAAGGTTTCTACTGCTCAGAAACCTTCCTAGATTTTTTTTTTAATATTCCAGAAAGGTTCATCTATCTCATCACTTTTCTACTTCTATAAGGAAAATAAGGGAGGCAGAGAGGGAGAAAAGGAGGGAAGACAAAATGTTTCCTGTAATGTTTAGGGGGTCACTGATTACTGAAGCACCTCCATTTGACCTCCTCCCACCCCAAAGAAATAATCCATTCTCCAGACTCTCTTTTAGCTTGATTAGTACAGATTTCTTGATGGCCCACATTTGATTCCTTTAGAATATGAAGTCTTCCAGAATCAAGAAAAGATTCAATTTTTTCCTACAGGAACTGTTCAACTGGTCAATCTTAGATAGGTCTTAGGCAGAGCCTCTGCTTAACAACAGAAAGGTAAATTAAGTGCTTCCCTTCCTGCTTATTCCTTTAATCATTTAAATGCTTTTAAAAATTCTAATATTTCTTTCAGTTAATAGAAAAGAGGGCAATTTCCCCCTTTCTCGATCTTACCTAAGCAGAAACTCTGAGTACATCATCAAAACTTTCAACAATGCTTATTTTGTTTGATATATGAGGTCTCTTCAGAAAAAGTCCAACCATTCATTGTTAATATAACAAGAACAATTTGCATGACATCGTTGTAAGCTGGCAGCCAAGGCGAGTAGACTGGATTGTGCATGTGTGAATATTGATGACTTCACTGTACTAGTCAGTGGGGGCTGTAGATACCATTGAGTGAGCCTGTGTACTGTGTGGTCCTCACATTCAAAATGACTGAGTGAGTAGAGCAACAAATCTACATCAAATTTTGCATTAAGTTTGAACATTCCTCTGTGGAAACTATTCAGATGATTCAGAAGGCTGTAGATATGGGCAATTGATGATTGACAGTTTCGTCGTGACAACACACTCACTCAAGCATCATGTATCATGTCTTGTGCAGAGTTTTTTGGCAAAACATCAAGTCACCCAGGTGACTCAACCCCCATGTAGCCCAGATTTGGCACCCTGCCACTTCTGGTTTTTCCCAAAACTAAAATCACCTTTGAAAGGGAAGAGAGTTCAGATAGTTGATGAGATTCAGGAAAATATGATGGGGCAGCTGATGGTGATTGGGAGAACTGTGTGAGGTCCCAAAGTGCCTACTTTGATGGGGGCTGAGATGTCATTGTCCTATGTATAATGTTTCTTGTATCTCCTTCAATAAGTGTCTCTATTTTTCATATTACATGGCTGGATACTTTACGGACAGTCCTCATGTTTCATAAAATATATAATTTAATAATTTGTACGTAAAGTGTATATTTTATACTCAATAATAATAAGGTATATTGTTCATTTTTGTTTACTCTTTCTGCTTTACAGTTAAAGAGACAACAGCTCCTTACTAGCAGGAACATGCTTATCGAGCTGCTTATATAATATAGTGGGGCAATGGAGGGTTTGGTCTTGCCATTTGACTTCACTGTTTTTGAACCTGAGGGTGTTTTGACACAAAAGCATTTTCAGTAAAAATACTTAACATCAAAAGCAAACATTAATTAATCTCAGAATTCTACTGTAGGCTAAATTATCATTCAAGAATAAAAGTAAAATAAAGGGGTCTTTTTAGACCAAAAATCAGAAGAATTTGCCAGAGCTACAGTCCAGCCTACTCACTTTGATTCTTGAATGAAAATTTAGCTGAAAGAAAGATGGATGCATGATAAGTGAATTTAATAAAAGAAATGTATTAACACATGCACAATTCTAACCAAACATTGATCTTTAAACTAATAACGAGGACGAAGTTTAGTAGCATAAACAGAAAACTAAAATACTGGGCAACAATTACATGTAAGGTGGGGGTGGAGACATTCTATACATTAAACTTATGCATTAACTGATAAAAGAATTGACAGTCACACGATATTAAATTGGTCTCTCTAAGAACACATGTGCCAGATTACATTTTCCAAAGATGCTGCAATAGTATCTCCCATCCCACATGTTCTTCTACTGTGTGACCTTGGCACTCCTCCCATCAAGAAATGAGGTCTGTGTCTTCTTCCTTTTAATCTAAGCAGCCTTGTCATTCACTTGTAACAGAGAGAATGCAGTTGAAGTGATGCTGTGTGCATTCTAAAACTACATTATAAAAGATGATATAGCTTCCTCTTTGATTAGTGGGACAGTCACTTCTGTATCCATGGACCATAATACAAGAAGTCCAATTACCCTGAGACTTCTATGCTGTGAGGAAGGCACAAGGAGAGGACATATGTAGGCAATCTGGTCGTCCCCCAGCCGAAATCCCAGCCAAATGCAAGCATCATCTGTAAGACATGTAAGTGAAGATGTCTCCAGGTGATTCCAGCCCCAAGTCATTGGGCCACTTAAAGCTGTTGCTTCACTGCAAACCATTAGAATCTACTCTTTCATATTTATATACTCATCAGGGTTAGCCAGTGAAACACTGTGGTTCCATTTCTCTGGCTAACTCTGACAAATATAGTTGGTGACAAAACTAGCCCAGCTAGCCCTTGGAGAGATTCGGTAGGGCAGACACTAGGAGCAGGAAATATCTTGTCTCATTTTGCTCCCTTAGATCTCCCCATTGACTAAGTGCAGCTAGAAGCTAGAAAGGAGAAGGAGCCTATTGATATAGTTCATAGAGCCCAGCTTCCCAGTATACATAGCAGGGTGGAGAAGAGAAAAAGAGTGGGCCTAGATTGGCAAAGAAAGAGTTAAAATCAAAAAGAAAAGCTGGGAAATTATAACCATAAAAGTCAGAATGGTGCTCACCTCTAGAAGAGTGAGAAGGCAATGACCCAGGAGGGACACAAGGGTCAGGGGGTATTTTCTTAATCCGAACGGTGTGGTTAGTTAAATGGGTGTTTGTCATATAATTATTCATTGAACTATATTTTGTACTTTTGTACTTTTTGTATATGTCATAATTTATGTTTTGTACTTTTTGTATACATCATAATTTAAAAGTTTAAAGAAAACAATGCTGACCAATAAAAACTTGTGTATTTCAATTCTGGAAGTCAAAATAAATTTTCAGATGAGTGCATCTGTAGACCTTAAAACAAGTTTGTTTAAAACACAAGAAAATTTTGTAGACAGGCATCCAAGCCCTGACAAGTGAAAGAATTAAATAAGTCATAACTAAAAGATCTTTTCTTTTTTTAAAAAAAGAAAAAAAAAGTTGCTTTGAGCCAGATGGGGAAGAAAGGACAGTAGCTATAGTGTGGGACATGTTTAGATGCCGATTTTAAAGATCAATAGAGAGGTCAGTGTTGAAGACGCAGGAGAAGAAAGGGGAAATAGATGGAGTGCAATTCTTCCAAAGTCAACAGGGATGCACACGGGACTGCCAGAGGGATACAATGAGCGATATTTATGTACTATGACTGCAGGAAAAGAAAGGTATGCATGTCTGCACATAAATTTGTTGGTTTAGTAGTGGGAAACTGAAGAGAGTTCCTTATTTGATGCTTCCCTTTTCTCTGTGACAGAAAACCTGAGGGAGGAGGTGTCAAAGTCAGAGTTGGAGGACAGTGAGAAGGTCTGAAGCATTCTGACATCATAGAAGACCAGGGACTGATTAGGGTGGAGAGAAAAACAGTGAACAGGGTGAGGGGGATAGGGTGGGGGTAGACTTGGAGGTTGCTAAATGACAGCAACGAGAGAGAGAGAGAGAGAGAGAGAGAGAGAGAGAGAGAGAGAAGTCTCTCCTTGGACCTCAAAACAGAAGTTCTTCAGGAGGATGGAGAAGTTATGGTCTGGCTCTCATCCCCCACTCCAGTCAGAATTCCTGAAGGTAATGTAGAAAGTTTTGGCAGGAAGCAAAAGCACGGGCAAACCTAGATGACCAGGATAAGTTATAGGTGGGCCTGTAGCATGAATATTAGGAAATGGGACATGTTATGTTAAACTGGCTCTAAGGTTTTAAAGAAGAATTTGCCCTAAAAATGTCCAAATATTGATTAGTGGGTGGTATTGTGGTCTAGATGCCCAGGTTGGCCCTGGAAGACTCCAAGTTTTTAGGTTACTTCCTGATATGAGAATCTAGTGGTAAAAACCACATGTTCATTATACACATTTGCATACCTATTCAGGGGGTTATCATATTCCTTTGAAGTTCTGTGTTAAGACCCATATTTAGAAGGTGGCTTTGTACTATATGTGGCTATCGGGTGATCTTTATGGCTAATTCCATCACACAGATAGATATTATTCTCTCCTGAAAGGCTGAACCAGTCAATCAGAAGAGAATACCTTAGAAAATTGATCAAAGCATAAATTGGTTTAATATAGTTTGCTTTGGAAAATAATGTCTCTATGACAATTCAGTGTTCCCATAATTCTAATCAAAGTGCTTATATATGCAAAATATCCTTGGGATGAAAATAACCTGAACCTTCCCTGACTGATGTGGTTCAGTTGGTTGGACGTCGTCCTGCAAAGTGAAAGGTTACTGGTTCTATTCCCAGTCAGGACACATGCCTTGGTTGCAGGTTCAGTCCCTGGTCGGGGCACATACAAGAAGCAACCAATAGATGTTTCCCATATTTCTCCCGATGTTTCTCTCCCTCTCTTTCTGTCTTCCTTCCCCTCTCTCTAAAAATAAATAAATAAAATCATTTTGAAAATGACTTGTACCTTAGGTGCTTAATAAAAAATTTGTTGAACTAAAAAGATAACAATGGGCTTCCCATGTAGACTTTCCTACAGAGAAAAGAAGGTGTTGGCCACGTAGCATATGTTTTTAGGCCCTTTGATAGTTCCCTTTTTCATTATGAGTGAGCAAATCAGTATTCTAGTTTATGTACTGGCCTCTTGTGCATTGGGCTAGCTCAAGCCTTGTCCCTTGAGTATGATCGGCTCTGGGCACCCTGACAAAATAGTTTCTGGACTTGAAAAACCAAGAAATGAGCCTGGAAAATGTGACTTGAGTGAGGCAACGTCATCCTGAGGCCAGCCTAAGCAGCCCAGCTGGCCTCTCTCTAAGACATTTCTAGCTTGGTTATTTAGAACAGTGACTCTATTTAAATCAATTTGACCTCCTGCAATAAAAATCTTTGAAACCATGATGGAGTTGTTACCAAAACATTGTTGTAATCATAGTTAATGCAAGGGGACTGAGTAATTTATTAGAAATCATAGTGAGTTAATAAAATACACTGGCGGAAAATGCCTCCTAACTCCAGAGTCCAGCATGGGGAGTTGCTAAGAGCATGCAATTTGTGACTGTTCATGGGTAGCGACCTAGAAACAGACTGATCCATTTTAAGGCTACAGCTAGTGAGTTCTAACGTGCTTGTAGCAAAACAAAACAAAGCAATATAAATTCTGCCTTTCTGTCTCTTTTGTTTGTATTATATTATACTTCATTCCTTCTTGTTACACCAGGGTTGCACATTTCTGAGTGTCTCATTCTTTCTGTTCATAAGAATCATAGACTCTTCTCACAATTCTGAAGAGGTAGACATAATGACCAGTAAAAACATAATTTTTTCCCCAACATGACAAACATTCCAATAACAATTACTAAATATTCTTGTTTCTGTTCACCTATAAAAAGATAGTTTATAACTAACCAGTTCTACAAAGTGTCATTTCTTGCTATATTTCACTGTAAGAGTTTTCTTTAAAAAAAAATATATATATATATATTTTTTTTTTAAAGGGAAGGGAGGGAGAAAGAGAGGGAGAGAAACATTAATGTGTGGTTGCCTCTCACGTGCCCCCTACTGGGGACCAGGCCCTCAACCCAGGCATGTGCCCTTACTGGGAATTGAACTGGCAACTCTTTGGTTTGCAAGCCAGCACTTGATCTGCTGAGCCACACCAGTCAGGGCACTGTAAGTTTTCTCGTCATCAGAATTTCATAAATTCTCTTTAAGATTTACCAGTTTCCATAGAGTTAAACCAAGGCATTCAAAAGAAAAATCACAGTATAAAGAAGACCTATCCTTTAATTTTACCTGTTGTCAAGTAATTTAATTCTTATTTTTTCACTAAATCAACAAGGATATACTATGGCTTAAGGCAAAACTTGGGAAGACTTTAAAAAAAAATCCAGGGCAAATTATGATTCCACCTGGGTGGAAGGTTAGGGATGGGAATGTTGGGGGGTTTGTTTTGGGAGATATTTCAGAAGCAAGTTTGAGAAGCTCTGCTTGCTAACGGGATTAATCCAGAAGTGTCTTTGCTTTGCTTTCCCTTCTTATCACTTCA
The DNA here is from genome assembly GCA_004026545.1 of Mormoops blainvillei. NCBI lineage: Eukaryota > Metazoa > Chordata > Mammalia > Chiroptera > Mormoopidae > Mormoops > Mormoops blainvillei. The sequence continues at coordinate 18,845 of PVJD01004768.1, read as the reverse complement.
CTGAGAAAATTATGGATGCCTTTTACTGTGGATTGAACTGGCCTTGTCCTATCCTGTCCTAACACTGGAAGGAGTTTGTAACACAAGAACATTTGGGGAAGCACACAGAACAAGCCCCTTCACTAGGAGAAACTATATCAGCCCTGTAGGAGAGGGGCAGTTATTGGCTGAGAAAGGGGTTTGCACCTTCCTAGAGTGTGAACAGAAAATGATAGTGTAGCTACGAGAGGATAATAATTACACAAGTCCAGGTGTTTTAATTTGAAGGTGTGAGGAGAGAATATCAATCAAAAATGATACTCAAGTCCCAGGTTAAGATTTTAAAAATAGAATAGATTCTAAAGAGGAACATGGAGATCAGTGTCGGTAGGAATGTGCCCAAGGGGATCTCTGGAGAAAGTGAGAAGTAGCAAAAAAGGAAGAGGAAAAAAAATGTCCTTCAGATAGGCCAAAAAATGTAAATGCCTCAGCTAGGTGATCTGTTAGAATGCCAGGAAGACTATTCACCAAGAATACAAGCTGCCAACTTCATATTGAATGGTATCAATTGGACTTTCCTCAGAAAAAAAAATTTGTAAGAAAATTTCAATTGCTGTTCACTGTAAAATAGAGTTTTAAACTACAGACAGGTTGTAGACTTGGAAGTGTAAAGTAAAAAGCAAGTAGAGAAAAATCAGGATCAGAAGTATTGGATGAGGGCAGAAGTCAGTTTAAGTGGCTTGTGATAGCTGTTGAATGAAAGGGTAGAAGATTTCAAAGCATGATTGTGAAATGCCCCAGGTGGGATAATATCCAACTGATGACCATAGCAAAGATTCATGAACAAACACAGTAAGTTAAAGGGTACAAAGGATGATGGGGAAGGTTTCAGAGAAATTTACCATTGTAAATGACACAGCTTTTAGTAAAGTTAAAACTAGAGCCAGATTACAGTCATATTGAAAGAAATCTATTTTTAATGTATTTGAGTTCTTCACAAAGAAGGTCTATCAGCAAAGTATTATGGCATTCAAATCTAGTATCTTATATTTCTGTATGGCTACGAATGGAAAACTTCACAAAATATTCTGCATCAATAAATGACAATCAATAGTGCTTGATTAAGTACTGGTATACATATTTTTCAAGAGCTAAATAACACAGCAGGCATGTAAAAGGCCAAACGACCAGATTTCTTTGAAGTTCAAACCTCTGAAAAATGCTGGTAGAAACAGACAGTCCTGGTTCAAAGAAACATACATGTACAGGCATTTTAAAGTAACATTTTAACTGAAAAACAGAACAGTTGTTTTAAAAACACAGTGATAGAGGTGGGTGGATAACATAAATTCAATCAAATAAATGAATACTTTGGACCTTTTCTGGAAGAGCGTACAGTAGTTGTTGCATATAATACTCTGGATTTCCATGTTAGCTTCTCTGAAGAGAACTGGGGATACTGCAGTTTTGCAATGAGAAGAAATCCACAATTTTGAAGAGAACCGTTGGCTATTTCTCTGAGAAATATTACCCGGGTAGTAAAACGAATAAAGTCAACTTTTCTTATGACTCACTATGGTCAACAACCCTGGTATGTGACTTTGCTTAGGTTACCCTATAAGAAGTACGTGCGAACTCTTATACATAGAAAGAAGAAAACCTAATCTTGAATTTTATGACTTTTATGTAAATTCACAAATGTTATCACTCATTTGGTTAGTTAATACAATACAAATACATTTTCCACCTGGCTGATTTCTAGGCAAGCAGGCCTGCAGTTTATCTGTGTTGGCCTTCTCCTATCTCCTCCTACTTCCTTTCTCCCAGCCTCCCTCACCTCCAGCAGCCAGCCCGGAGTCAGTGTTCTGCTTCCTGGTGGCCCAGGCTGCCACCACAGTGTCCTGATAGGCTTGTCCTCTAGAATACAGTCCTAGGCACCAGAGGTTGCTAGGTCTGGAAACCTTTATTAAATTTTTTTATTTTTCAGTTACAGTTGACATTCAGTATTATATGAGTTTCAGGTGTACAGCATAGTGATTAGACATATTTATAACTTAGGAAGTGATCTGAAAAGTTTTTTTGACTGAACACCCTATCAGAAAGAATTTTGAGTATACCCCCAGTATCTTTTTAAACTACATGCATATATTAATGTCAATATATTATAACAAAACATACTGAAATAGAAAATTTTCAATGGATGAGATAAAGATGAAATAAATCATAGTTCAAAACATTTAAAAATGTATTAACAATGATACAATACACATTTTTCTCTAAAATGTTATTTTTAACAAAGATTTTAGGGGGAAACAATAATTGAATTTGCCTCATTATTTTTAAAATCTTGGTTTAACATTTTGTGAGACAGCAATGCAGATGTCTGCTTTTATGTTCAGTTTACTTAAAGGCTCTCTAAGAAGAGCTCGCAAAGATATGTGGATTTAAATGGAAGAACTGCTTCATTAGCTGGGTTACTAAATCATGATACTTATTTTTCAGTCCCATCACTCATTATGCAAAGATTTTGGTTGAAATCTGATGAATACATTTCCAACTTGCCCTTTGTTACTCATTTGTTCCAGCTTCCCAATTAGAAGGTGTTGTACATTTTTATATTTTTGACAAGAGGCTTCAAAATCCATAGGACTTTATTTGGAAAATGTTTAGGCTGGTTAAAAAACTCCTGTAAGATATAACAGTTTTTATAGGCTAAATACATTATTTTGAATCACAAAAAATTATATAATAAAGGAATTATTATTAAACATCAACATAGCATAGTGGGTAAGGGCACAGACCTTGAATCCAGTTGGCTAAGTTGGAATCCCAGATCCTCTACTCACTATTTGTATAGCTGTGGGCAAATTACTTAGTATACTTATGCATCAATTTTCTCTCCTGTAAATTAGGATAACAACAGAGCATATTCAATAGGGTCATTATGAGAATTAAATAAGTCAATATTCATAAAGTACTTACCATATTTTGCCATGTACAATGCGTTCCCGTGTATAATGCACACCCACTTTTTGGGCCCAAACTTTCAGGAAAAAAATCTTTCACTTTAATTCTTTAATTCAATTATTTATTTATTTATATTTAGAAACAAAACTGATTATCGTATTCCAGGGTATTATTTTGCATACAGATATTGCTTTCTAGAGTTATACTTTTAACACATAAGTATAAATAAAAGAATTAAAAACATTTATATAGATACAGAATTAGTATTACCCATGCATAATGTGCATTCTTATTTTTCCCTCAAAAATTTGGGCAAAAAAGTACGCATTATACACAGCAAAATATATAGTAATATCAATATAATATCTAGCATATAGTAAGTATATTTAAGTATATAATTATGGGTAGATTTCTTGTGCCCTGCTACTACAAGTATAGTCATTAAAATCACTTTTGAAATCAGTTGGGTATTATTTACCAAAGCAGGACATACACATACCCTGTGACAGCATACTCATCAAGAAACTGTATTTTAAAGCAAGAATAGTCCCAGCAGCTTTATTTATAATACGCAAAAACTAGAAATACCCCGCGTGCATCCACAATGAAATGGATAAATGAATGGTCGCATTGAATGCTATTCAGCAACAAAAAGAAATGGAAGGAACAAATCGCAGCTACATCAACATGGATAAATCTTACAAATGATGATAAGCATAAGAACCAAGACACAAAAGAGTACACACATTGCTATGTCTTTTATATAAAGTTCGAAGAGCAGAACAACCAAAATATTAGTTTAGGAGTGCACATATAGGTAGTAAAACTATAAGAAAAAATAAATAATCATCACACAAATCAGGTTCATGATTATCTGAGAAAAAGAAGAGGACTATAACTGAGGAAGGGCCACCAGGGGAGTGTGTGTGAGTGTGTGTGAGGGCATCCTTGCATGGGTGCTGATAATGCTCTATTTTTCAGACCTGGGAGATGTTTAGAAATGTTTATTTTATAATTATATTAACTTACATGCATAGGCATTAAGCACTTTTCTTTATGTGTGTGATATTTCACAATAAAGAACTTTTTTTAAAAAAGCCCTGCTATACAAATCTCATTTTCACAAAATTAGCCACATTGATAACATCTATATTGTGTGTGTTCTGGCTTCAGCTTCTTTGCTGGAATAGCTGCCTGTGAGATATACTGTGAATTGAATGTGGCTGCTCTCACTGCAAACTTAGCTTGGACTCCTTCCTTTATGCAAAAAATAATAATTTTTTTTTTTAGTCTAAACAACTAATCCATCAGTGGTTACACTTACACAAATTTTGCATACAACAGTTTTTATTTTTTAAAAGTCAATTATTGTTTAAAAATGTCAGTCAAGATGTAATAGAGAAAGATTATCTACTATAGCTTTCTTTTAATGGCTCACCAAAAATGCCATTTTAAAGTGTATTATTGAAACACAATCTAGTAAAAACCACATCAAAACAGAATCTATTGAATACAACAGCATGAGGCATATTAAAAACATCTGTGCTTTCAGTTTAACCTTATCATAAACTTCCCATGCTGTGTATCTTGTTCCAATACTTGTGTCTTTGGGTCTTGAGCAATATTTTATATCCATATTCTAAAGGTATTCACTGTCAAAAGAATGCAGTTGTTTTTTTTCCATCTGTGTTCCATGTATATTTCAGCCACTTGCATCTTGGCAAGCAGGAAACTATTTTTTCAGTTGTATGTTGCTTTTTGACTTTCATTTTTTAAAGAAAGTTTAGAAGAATCTTTTTAGCATTTATGATTGGTGAGTTTTCTTTGAAGTATCAGCTTGAATAGTACTTTAATTCAATATCCTGGAAATATTGTTGAGTTTTATCTTCACGTTTGGATGTCTAGTTTTTAAATAGCTAGCTAATTGTGATCATTTTAGAATATTGTTATCTATTAACTATAATACACAGAGTGAACTTGACGTTAGCAAAAGTAGATGTAAATTCATACTTAAACCAGTGTTCTTTATCATTTCCATTATTACGGCCAACTTATTGTCAGATCTGACTAGTCATTAGTTTTTCACCTTCCAATTTGGCTCCCAAAGGATGTCGGAAATACCAGCTTAGCCAACTGTGTTTGCCTATTACTGCATTATTGACACTATCTCCACTGGTTCATGCTGTAACAGTTAGTTTACTTAAACACCATCCATAAATCCACTTAGATACAAAACCTGCAACACGTGCCAATATCTTCAAAGTGAACGAAGGAGAGAGCCCTCTCCTCCTAGCGCTGCACTGTGCTCCCACCCACTCCCAAGAACACCATGTGCTTCCTACGGACCAAGTAGGGGTGCCAGTGCCAATGCTTGTATTAAACATTAGTAAAGCTTACTTTCTTTCCTTCTTTTTGGTAAAAAAAACACATACACTTTTAAACAGAAGTTCAAATGCCTAATTCTGGAATTTCAGGGTTCGTCTCCTGCATCCCAATTTGGAGACCCTTGCTCAAGATAAGTAGTTTCAAAATAACATTAGAAAGCCCTCTTTTAATGAAAGTGAACATGAAACTCTAATATTAAAAAAAAAAAAGATGGCAATAAGACTGCTCTGACTGACTTTGAGATGGGAGGAGCAGGGGCTTAGACCTATCCAGGCATTTTTCTCCACCACCTCTGCTGGTGGACTTGAAGATTCTCTGTGGAAACCTAGTTTCCTTGAAACACAGTTGGAAAAAATCCTATGTCAGGCCCAGCTCCTCAGACCTGCCCTTACTAAAACTTGCTTCCTCTTTAGTCATTAAGGAACAAGCAGGTTTTTTAAAGGCTGGCATATTAAAACTCACAATATGGGGACCAATAATAGCTCACTGAGTTACAGCCCATGTTCCTTACACTCATCTGTGGCTACATTTTATCTGAGGATAAGAACATTCAAAATGAATATAAAATGATGCCCTTTCAGCCAAGAAAATGGAAAACGTGTTGTTTGGGCTGGAGGCCCTTCCTTGGGTGTTCCCCAGTGACCTTGTGGTTGGAGAACATATGATAATCCAATTTGTTACACCCTGGTTAAAAAAAAAAAATGCTACTAATGAAGGAAACTACAAATGCATAAAGCAAATAAAAATTGTAAATAAAAAGGAAATAATTATAAAAATGTCTTAAGGTAATTATGAAAAAGATCATTATGATATCAGGAAATGGACCATCTGTGATATTGTATTAACAAAATAAGTAACCCTAACTGCTATAATAATTGACCCAAAAATGTCTGGCTTAACTTGATAAAGATCTGTTTGCTCATTCATATCACAGTACAGGGAATACTATGCAGAAACCACACTGTACCTACTCAGTTAGGGACCCAAGCTTCTTCCACACTGTGTACCAACAAACTCAAGCACATGGTGTCAAGGTTGACCTGGTTTCATCCAGTTGGTAGATGGAAAGATAAAAGAGAGCAGGGAAGGCATGCCTTCTCTTAACTGCAGGGGTTATGTTCCTCTGATAAGAACTAATCATGTGGCCCTACCTACGTGCAAAAACTTTGGTACCTATAGTTTAGCTATGGGTCCTGGAAGGAAAATGAGTTTTGGTCAGAATCTAGCCAGGCTTTGTCACATGTACAGAGCTGGGTCTAGGGATTCCCAATGTATAATGTGAATATCACCAGGTCTGCCTTTGAAAATCTCTTGGAAAGTCTCTACCACTCTCTTTTCAACCTGATGTAACAAAGGGATCTGCTTCCCTGAACTAATTTCAGCTCTTGTTCCCAGAACAAGCCTCAATCTTCCACATCTCTGCGCCTTTGCATATGATTTCATATGGTGTCTGTCCATTCTTTCCAGTACTACTTCCCTTCCAACCTCCTCTTCATCTAAGACGATGCTTACTTTCTCTACGAACTTCTCTCTAATGAGACAGAAGGCACAGATCTCTGCTTAATGTTCATTGGACTTTACTGTAGTTTGTACCTACCTCTATTACTAGATCATTAGCCTGTATTATAATTATTTAAGGAACCAGTATGTTTTCAAAAGTATCAGACGCATTAATATTCACAATGTAGTGACCATTAGTAGTAGACTTAGTTTCTCAAGGGTAAGGACTGAGTCTTACGTGTCTTAGTATCTCACATGTCTAGTCAGCACAGGTCTGTTTCACATACTCAGTAACTGAGGGAAAAATGTACTGTCTCCCTTTCTGCCACTTCCCAGTCTCTGTTTCTATCTCTCTCTCTCTGGTGTTGTGATAAAACACATAACATAAAATTTACCAACTTCACCATTTTTAATTGTACATTACAGTTATAGTTAATGTTAACTATATGCCCCTTGTTTGCGACAGGTCTCTAGAATTTGTTTCATCTTGTAAAACTGAAACAATACTCATTGAACAACTCCCCATTTTCCCCTCTCGACAGCCCTCGGTAACCACCATTCTACTTTCTGTTTCTAAGAGTTTGAACCTTAGCTACCTCATGTAAGTTGAAAAAGGCAGTATTTGGTTTTTTGTGACTGGCTAATTTCACTTAGTAAAATGATTTAAAGATACATTCATGTTGTATCATATGATAGGATTTCCTTTTTTTTAGGCTGAACAATTTTTCATTGTATGTATATACCACATTTTCTTTATCCATTCGTCCATTATGTGTCTTTGATTCTGACCTGTGGTCACTGGATAGGACTACGGGAGGATATATTTTCTATTGACCCAAGAGGAAAGGTAATCTTGTATTCAGATATTTCAGGATGGTTTAGGTTCTGGAGGCTAAAGAAGAAATTATCCTGAGTGCAAAGGGAAAGTAGATTTAAAAACAAAACAGTGACTACAAAAAGAATGCCTCCTATCATACCCTATTTGAGCATTAAAAACTATTACACAATTTTCGTCTGAGCAACAAGGGCCCACAATAAAAAGCTGTTCGAATTCCAAAGGCCTCTCTTACCCCAGTCTTTTCACCGCCCTACTCAGTACCTCCTGTTTCATACCCTCGAAATAGCTCTGTTGAAAAAAGCAGGAGCAAAACTTCAAAGTAGGGCAAAATAAATGAATAAAGGGATAAACAAGAACTCTTTTCACAGAGCACTTGTAAGAATTCTCATGTTTATAAGAGAAGCCGAGCCCAGAGTAACCTCCGGCCCTTTTCGATATTAGTGGATTCCAGTGTTCATTTGCACTGAGGTAGTTTGAGGCCCTTTAGAGACATTCATAACCTTTACTTTAGTGCATTATCACGATGGAATCTAAAGTATCTTGTCATTAGCATGAACATTATTTTTGCAATTGGTCTGAGGGGCTATTAAGAAATACGTAGCCATAACGTGTATAAAAAAAAACCTCAAAGTAAATTAGCATTTAGCTTGTAAACGCGTTAAACACCTCACACATCGCAGTAAGAACCCCAGCACTTAAAATCCTGCAGTTTTTAGTAAAATATGCCAAATATAGCTTGAAATTGTAAATAATTCCCCCAGAGCTGTATTAGCAAATTGGTGTGTGAACAAAGAGCCCTTTCTGCACCGGCATGAATGTTGCCTTTTTTTCGCCCGCCTCACAAGAGTGATTTTAGAAAACAGCTGTAGTGCATGTTGACAAATGACAAAGTGGCAGACGTGGTAAAACACTTTCGGTCAATGCCAAGCAGGGGCTGCTGCAGAGGCCAACGGGCTTGAATCCCTAGCCTCACTAACCTCTTCTTCCCAGTCTTTAGGGCGCGGGGGCCTCACCGCCCCACCCCCCTTCCCCTGGCTCTGGTTACAGCCTTTCGAGTTGAACAAACTTGCTGCAGGCGGATTGGCGATCGGGAGCTCCTCGGCTTGGGCGTTGTATTTATTCATTACATTGCGCGGCGTCCTGCCTGGGCCGCTCCTTTGTATCCACCGCCTCCTGGGCTCCGGGGCCTCCTACCGGCAGCGCGTCCCCCGCGTCCGCCCGACCCCCGAGGCCGGCACGTGCTGCGCCGCTCGGCCCGCCGAGGGGGCGGAGGCCCAGCATTTCTCCTCACCCCGGTTCGGCCAGAAGGAGGAGCAGCAGCAGAAGGCGACAACTGTCCGGCCGCGGAAGCGCCGCGGAAAGGGGCTGCAGCGCCCGAGCGCCCAGTGACTCTCGGCGGCGGCGGCGGCGGCAGCAGCAGGGAGGCGGGGAGCGGGCGGCCGCCCGGGATGTTCCCGGGCACTTCCTGACTGGCTGGCCCCGCGCTCTCTGCCGGACGTCCAGGCTCGGGCCCCCTTGCTCGCTGCCTGGCCGGGGCCGGCTCTGCGTCGGCGGCGCCGCGGTGGAGGCACTCGAGGGGGTCGCGGCGGGGAATGAGCTGATTGCGGGTAAATACGCCGCGGACCGGCCCGGGAGGCCCTGGGGAGCCGCGTTTCTTCCAGTCGCCGCCCTGCCCTTGGCTTCAAGATCATGTACGTACGCGTCGCGATCCTGCTATTGTCTCTACCCCAGCGCTTGTGCTGCGCCCCAAGGCGGGGGGCTCGTGCCCATCCTCGCCGCGCGCAGCCCCCAACACTTCCTGCTCTGACTGAAGTGCTCCTCGCGCTGACCACGCGCCTCTTCCCCCCCGCCTCCCCTCTCGGTCCTGTAGGTCCATTCACATCGTGGCGCTGGGGAATGAGGGGGACTCCTTTCACCAGGACAGTCGGCCGTCGGGGCTCATCCGCACGTACCTGGGGAGAAGCCCGCTGGTCTCTGGGGACGAAAGCAGCTTGTTGCTGAACGCGACCAGCACCGTCGCGCGTCCCGTGTTCACCGAGTATCAGGCCAGCGCGTTTGGAAATGTCAAGCTGGTGGTCCACGACTGCCCCGTCTGGGTAAGGCGCGGCAGCTGCTCAGGGATGAGACTGACGCAGCTTTTCTTTCATTTTTTTCTTCCTCCCCCTTTTCCCTCTTTCATGAAAGTGAAGTGCCCGGGTCCCCCAGGTGGAGTTTTCGAACACTTTTGGGAAAATATTTGGTCCTTTGTTTCATCGGGCAGGGAGCAGCCCTAGGAGCACTCTTGGAAGGCAAAAAGCCCCAGTAGGAGAGTGGAGCGCTTACACTTTACGACTGTGGTTTGTCCCCTGGTAGAGGCTGACAGTTGAATGTGCCAACCACAAGGGACGGGGTTACTAAGTTTCACCAGCCGAGAGCAATGTTTTTTATGCCTACCCTGTCAGTGATAGTGTAATACCTAGTGTTCTAAAAATAAAGCCCTCTGAAAACTCAACACAGGCAAAAATACATTTCACTGGGGCAGTTCAGAAGAAGTAGGACCCTGGAAAGGAGAAGGAAAAACAGGGACTGAGGGTCAATTTTTTAAAAACTCATTTATGTTACTATCTACCTTTGACATTTTTTAATTAGTGTTTTTAATTGTAATAATGTAGATCCTCTTGATATATTAGGCATTTGTTCATAAATCAAATGATATTAATACTGCTTGGAATTTTAAAAAGTTGCAATAATTGACGGGGATTATAATGAAATCAATAAATTCTAATACAGTTCTTGAGTGTTTGATTAAAGGAGAAAGAAATCTACTCCATGACATATATAAATGTTTTCAGTACACAATATCATACTTTTTAATGTTTTTCATTTCATCTTATTTGAAAATGTCTGATCCTTTACTGGTATTTGAGTTATATTGCTACTAAATACTACATTTTGTAATAGAAAACAGTTTAGTATCTGAAAACAAGTAACAAATTATCATTATGTGGATTTATATGTTTAAATAGCAAATTTTAAAAACTGAATTAGGGGTTATAGGGAACTAATATGCGTTTCTAAAGAAGTGTATAGAATTTACATATAAAATTTTCTTATGCAAGTTTTCATATTATGGAAAGATCACTTGCCCAGATAAATTTGTGGTTAAAGGAAGATTTATATTAATAGGCTAAAATAAATGGAAAAAAATAGGATTTTTCAATAACAGTGATACCATTGAACTCTAGGTTATGACAGCGATGATGCTGATCATAAGATGCACTGGTAGGGAATTTATTGACTGGAGTCCATGCAGGCAAATGAAACACTTCTTTTAACTTGATCATTTCACTGTGAAAGAAAGACCTGACAGTCTACAAACTTATTGGTTCTACATGAACTTGAGCAAATGTTGACTGAATAGAGGAAATAAATGTAGGGAAAATACAATAAACTGAATTAGGATGTTAGGATTACCTTTTACATTTTTTCTTTGAGATGTTAAGTCTTTCCTGTTTATGTTGTTAATTTAGCAAACAGCAATACTTGTAATCCCATGAATTGTAGTAAATGGAATCTTCCAAATGGATTAAAATAAGACCCAGTAGTCTGGATTTTTGCCATCTGCTCATTGTTTTGTTTTATCATGCTTATCACCTTTGTTTAGTTAGACTCTGGCCCTATTTAAGGCATTGAGTTTGTAACCAGGTATAATTTTCTAGGTTATTATGGTCTACAGACTTAGCAGAGTACATTTGTGGAATTACTCTTTATAAGGTGATTTCTTTTGTTGGTATTAAAAAAAAGCATGTCAGAGATATTAAAGTTGATTGTACTCATTGTACTCATCAGCTGATATTTGACATGTACTGAATCAGAATATTAAATATAGCGGAGCAGATAGAGCACACATTTTGATATCAAAAGGACCTGATTTCAGATCCTCACATTGCTGTTTAGTGGCTGTGTTCCTGATAAGTCACTTGTCCTCTCTCTGCCTTACTTTTCCTATGTATAAAGTAAATATAATAATCCCTACCTCCTAAAGCTATGCCAAGGAGTAAATGAAAGAGTACATGTAAAGATCTTAGTATAGAAGCTGGCATGTAGTAGGTACTCAATAAGTGGTAGCTGCTACAATAACAGAGTATTTATTACAACTTTGGTACCGCCATGTATCACTAATGCTAGGTATCACCAAAGTACAGTAGTTCTCCCATACATCATTCAAGATTTAAACAAATACAGTACATTGAAGCAGAAATGTTATTACTTAGTAAGTATGGTATTTGAGCCCCACAATCAAGTGAAATAAAATTGTTGTTTGGCTGTAAAACTTGAGATTAGTTTTAAAAAGATGAGTTTTATTCTCCAAATGTGGCTCCAAGCCTTGTGTTGCATAACCTCCTAAAGGAAATCCTGGAACCGATTTACATGGGGTGGGAAAATTTTATTTCCTTCATATTTCTAGAAACCAGTGGAGCATTTTCTCTTTGACGTAGTCTGAGAAGAAATGTGTTGTTTCCTTGAACCTGGAATGAGATAGCTGTGTTTCTCTTTTCTAGTTTTCACTACAGATCTGTAGTCTTACTCTGGATCCTTGCCATATATACTTGGCATTTTAAAAATAAATGTGCTTCACATTTATTTTATGTAGTTCATTTTTTAGTATGTCTCTCTCAAACCCACCCGTTTTGTTGCAGTTATTATATTTCTATATTTTTTTCCTGTTTACAGAAAATAATTCCACAAGAAGCAGTGAGCTAATACATGGTTTTCTTATGCAAAGTTTGAAACTTTGATTTATATATAAAATAAAAATAAAAATAAAATTATTTATGTCTTTATAGTCTTAGTACCATAGAGTTAATGATGCCAAAACCCATTTTTTATGACATTTTCTCTTATATATTTCTCTCCTGACCCGTCACCTCTGTACACTTCTCCATTAACTGGAATTTTGAACTATTTGGAATGAAGAGACCAAGTTACTTTTGATTTGTTCTCTCAGAGTTAAATGGCCACTTAATACTGATCCTGCTTATGTTTAGTTTTTGTATACTGTTCTTCTGATGTTCTTCGTCCTTGTCATCCTTGCATACTTTGAGCTCGCAAACTATAACAGATACAATTGGAACTGAATGGGTTTTGTGGTTTGGGATTTGGAAATTAGCACAGAGCTCTGCTGGCAAGCTTTCACATTTTCTTGATCTGTGTCCCACTTCATTTCTCCCCCCTCTTATACCCTCCAGTAAGTGCAAGCCTTTTCACTTTATATTCCTATAGTTTGCCTTTGGGGTTTTTTGGGGGTTTTGTTTTTGTTTTTTCTGGGGTTTTTTTGGTTTTAACCTTCCTTTAAAAATGCTGTATCCATCCTACTCTCAGTAGGATATGCACAGCTAAAAATTTTGTGATTCTTGTTATTCTGAGTGTACCTGTAGGAAATGGGTGGGTTGGGAAGACATAGGGAATTGACACAGGCTTTGCCAGGCTGCGGAGGTACTGGTGAGAAGCAGTTCTCTGCCAAAGGTCACTGCTGTGTAACTTCTCCAGAATTTTCCATCATAGGATAAAAGCTCTGACACACGGACACAGATCTTGACTGATTGATTCAAACACTATTAACTCTGTTTTAGACTCATATTTCAAAGTGAAAACTTCATAGTCCAACAGTTTATGGACCACTTAGCCACATCAAGCTATCTGTTTTCTTTTTTTGTGTGCGTGTGTTCCAATAAATCTTTATTCACACACATACACAAACCCAGACATTGGACCAGATTTGCCTGCATAGCTGTCTGTTTTCCTAATCTAGCCTTATTACGTCCTAGAAATACTAACAGCCACATGAAAGTACAAATAATGATTAATAGTTAACTAGAATATGAGAAGAAAACTACTTAGGCACATTTAGTAGTGGTATTAATACATAAAGATACTTTCTTTATACTACTATTCATATGAAAACTTTGAAAAATTATTTTTAAACTATTAAAGCACTAAATTTTAAGGACTCGAGTCCACAATGAATTACTTTTGGCCTAAGTCCTAAATATAGGTATTATAACTACAGTCCAAAAGTAAAGATTTCAAAACTAGAAGGATTTATCCCAAATTTTTAATTTATATGAGCAAAATACATGAATTACAAATATATTCATTACCATGTTAGCACCTTATAATACAGTTTCCTTTTACAGAGGCACCCCCCCCCACCATGCAAATCCTTATATGTTCTTTATGTATGCAGTGCTGTCCAAAGGATACATGAAGTTTAAAAGTATATATGAATTTTTTAAATATGGATAAAATATATGGAACTCCACAGGACTGACAGTGCATTACAATTCAAAACACTGACAATTCTGCAGTATCTAACTGGGTCACAGAAAATCCTTTGAAGCTTCCTTATTCATATGATGCTTTTGTATCTAATGTATAGTGTTATGTTTTTAAAATTATTAGTTGATAAAAATAAGGCATAATTTTATAATAAAATGCTTATTTTTAAGGTTTCTTATTTTGTTAGACTCTTGGGAATTCTCTAGATCATATACCACTACCTAATTGTCTAGACTAAAAGAATAAATAAAAGTTAAAAAAGAGGAGTTGGTAGACTTCAAACATTTTAAAAATTATGTGGTTATTTTGTAAAATAAAATTTTTTTATGAATTCAAAAAGTTAAAATATAGCAAAAAAATTAAATTACTATGTTACAGTTTATTTTATGATTGATTTGAAGATAAGACTAAAGATAACTCTTTGCATTTTGGTTTAGGACATTTTTGACAGTGATTGGTACACCTCTCGAAATCTAATTGGGGGCGCTGACATCATTGTGATCAAATACAACGTAAATGACAAGTTTTCATTCCATGAAGTGAAGGATAATTATATTCCAGTGATAAAAAGGGCATTAAATTCAGTTCCAGTAATTATTGCTGCTGTTGGTACCAGACAAAATGGTAAGTATTTAATTTTCCTTTTTTATAATGAGAGTGCAGGTACCATATTAATTATTAATAGAACTAAGTTTATTAATGATTAATGCAGTTTTTAATAAAAAACCCAAAGTGACTGTGGGTTCAAATGCCAGCTGTCGTCTCTTCATCACTGGATATGGTAATGAGATATCAAAGGAAAGGACTGAAAACTTCTGCTGTGATTATGATGGGTCAGATATCTCAGGGCCAACTCAGAATTCACTCTGATTTGGTGATATTTTATCGTTCTTAGTGGTGTTTTTTTAGTAAAGCTGACTTTAAATTTTTAGTTTTATTCATTTATTTACTTTTATTGCAGTATAGCAAAGTACAGAACATAAAGTTCACTAATCTTTGAATGCAGCTTGATTCATTTTTTACTTATGCAGCCATCACAATGATCAAGATGTAGAAACATCTGTGGCTCTTAGCTTCTCTCATGCCTCTTCCCAGTTAATAATACCCCTCCCAGAGTTAACCACTGTTCTAAGTTCTAAAAATGAAGATTCGTTTTACCTATTCTTGAACTTCATACAAATGGAATTATATAGTATGTTAATGTCTAGTGTCTGACTAATTTCAGTTGGCATCATACTTTTGAGATTCATCTATGTCGTGCTTATCTATCATTTGTTCTTTTTATTGCTGCATATCATTCCATTGTATAAATATGCTGTAATTTATCCATGCTCCTTTGGATGATGCTTAGGTTTTTATCTAGGAGTAGGGTCGTTGGGTCATAGGGCAGGTACATGTTTAACATTAATGGATACAAATAAAGTAGGTTTGACTCTTCCTTGACCCCCACATCTCCTCTATTTCCCTACTTTCTTTTCATTGCTGGCTGTGAGTCTTGAAAGTGTCATCCACACCTCCTGAGTTCACTTCCTAACTTCCCATTCATTTTTCAGTCCACTACAGTCTGATTTTGACTTTTACAGTTACTCTGTGTTTGTTCTCAGTCAGGGTTGCCAGGTTATATGCTTATCAACAAATTTAATACATTTCAATAATAATTCTCTTTGAAATTATTCAATCACACCATTTCCTCCTGTTACCACAGCATTTGTTCTTTCCTTATTGCTCTAATTCTGTCATCTTTACTTGTCCCCCAGCTACGTCCCCACACACATTTACCAACACATCCTGTAGTTGTTACCCAGGGTTCCATCCTCTGACGGCACTTCATCTTGCTGTTTACTTTGACCGTGAACCAACTCATCTCTTGCGTGAGCCTTGTGTAGACACTGATGATTACCCAATCAGTTTGTCTGGCTCGAGTGTCTCTTAAGACCCAAAGTTCCATAAACATCTTCCCCTCTCTACTGAATTCCCCGTCTTGGTAAATAATGCCAAACCTATCCATTCACCCAAACTAGAATCATCCAACCCAGATTTTTCTCTGATTCTCTATATCCAGTTGACTAAGAAGCTCTTTAGATTTTATGTTTTAAGTAAATCTCAAACTCACTGTTTTTTCTTCATCTTCATTGGATTTCAGATTATAGTCATTTAAGTATCTGTCATTGTGACCTTTTTTTTGGTCTCCTAAAGGGGCAGTTCCAGATTTTGTAGGACCTGAAACTCATACAATTTTAGAGGTTATTTGTAAGGGAAAAAACCGTATAAGATCACAGATACATATATGTATAAAGGTGAATATTCGTATTAAAAGAGAAAAGAAACCACAACAGATTACAAATCTAAAAAAGCTGTCAAATACAATAAGTTGTTAAACAATGTTTCTATTATTTAACACCTTGACACTTCTTTAACTTTTCTTATTTTGGGGGGGGGCCTGCATAGTCTTTGATCACCTCTTCAAACGATAACCACTTTTTAATATTTTTTTATAGAAAGAAGAAAATGATAATCAGGTTTCTTCCCAGCATATTTCTTCACTGTCTACATAGGTTCTGGCACTATAATTTGTGTTGTGCTCATCTTTCAGCTTGGCAACTCTGTGTCATGACACCAAATAAGTCAGTCCAGTGTGTGGCAAAAGCCTCCCTGAAGGCCATTCATGTACCAGGACACTTAACTGTGCAAGGAAGTGACTACAAACTACAAATAATATATCACTAAACCTAAATTGAAATTCCTCTTAGCACGATCCTCCAAATGCTCCTGGTTTGCCTGATAACGAGGTGAAATGTGCTGGATTGGAAAGAGACAGTGGTCTTAACTAAATGTAGTTAAAATACCTTATTTTGAAAATTTTGCAAAAGTATGTGACCATGTGAAAGGATCTAATGCTCAGGTTCCTCCCAGGACTTCAGGAAGGACCCACAGGTAAAGAGCCTGAGGCAGGAGTTTTTTAGCTTCATGATAAAATGACCTCTAGTCTCCAATTCCTATCTTGCCTCTTTCTGAAATATATTCTCACAGAATAATCATCCTAGAATACAAGTCAGATTGTGACACTCAATGCTTCAAATTATTCAGAAACTCTTTTCTTTTTCCCTAGCTTTTATTTGCAAAATTTTAAACCTAAGACAATTGATAAGAATAAAACAACGAATCCCAGAAATTACACACACACACACACACACACACACACACACACACACACACATACTTTTCTCCTCTGAACTACTTCAGAGTAAATTGTAAACATTATGGGATTTCTTCGATTCTAATTATTTAAGCCCGTTTCATCTAAGAATAAAGCTACCCTTCTACTAACTGGAATGCAACCATCACCCAAAAAATGTAACTATTATCTATTATACTGTTGTTTAAAATAGCACATTTTCCCAATTGTTCCAGAGCTGTTTTGTTTTTAAATCCAGGATGAAATAAAGGACTACACATTGAATTTAGTTGTCATGTGTCTCTAGTCTCTCTAAGTTCAGAATAGGTCCCCAGCCTTTTGGGGAGTGGGGTGGGGAGGAAAGGCGGTGTCTTTCATGACATTGACATTTTTAAAGAATCCAGGCCCATTATTTTGCACAATTCCTTCAGGTCTGATAACTCTGGTTGCAAAATAGCAATTTTTTTTTTGCAGAATTTTTGTTTTGCAAAAGCAGTTTTTAAAATCATCACTTCTATACTTGTTAGTATTCTTCTGTAAATAGAGCTTTCCCTTCCTTCTGTTCCATCTTTTAGAATCATTATGATTCATGGATTTGCTCTTTAAATTCAGTATCTTATAATCTATTTTTCTCATTATTCTTCCTGATGCCAAATTAACCCAAATTTTCCTAGAGGGAGCCTGTTCAAACTAGCTCCAATTAATTTTTGAGTTCTTCCTTATTTTCTGACACAAGGTGTTCCAGGCTCACCTTAGATTTTGCCTGTCCTATCCCTGGAATCAGCCCTTCTTCAAGGAGCTCCAGTTCTTTATAATGAGTAATGATATTTAGAAACCAAGAATTGGGCTGTGGGGGTGTTCATTACCTTGGGTGTCATGGCTTCTAGGTCCATATATAAATATGGCTCTATCCCATGGCTCTGTCTTACACACACACACACACACAGCCTAGCACAAACAACACCCCTTTTTTATTACAAAATCTTTTATTACAAAATCATAAGCATGTAATAATGTAACATAACATTACACTCAAGCACACCATATGACAGGTGAAATGTTCAAATTAAAACTATAAATTATTACACCCATGTTATTACCCTGCCAACCACACTCAAGCAGGCGTTACTTCTGCGGGACCCTGTGTGTGTGTATGTGTATAAAATCATGAGTTTTCATTGATACCCTTATTTCAATCCAATATTTTTATCTCATTTCAATAGTTTTCTGTTGTAAAGTCTTACCTAAAATACAAGACAGGTGTATCCTCTATGCCACACGCCCATCATACTGAACTACTGGAAGAACTTAACGTCTTTCTGTAGATCTGGGAAAGTCACAACTTTCTGATTTCTTCAGATGCCACCTCCCCTTTATTTTCTCTAGTCTCTTTTTGAGACTCTTACTAAACTAATGTTGAAATTTCTGGATCTCTCCTCCATTTCTCTTATCTTTTTTTTTTTTTTTATATTTCCTATCCCTTTATTTCTCTCTGTTGCATTATGGGAGAATTTCTTGATGTTTTGGGAGATTTTTCCCCAGCTCACAAATTAGTTCTGGGCCCATTCTGCTATTTTGCTTTATTAAATTTTCTTTTTATTTCAACAGCTTTTCATATCCAAGATTTCTAATTGGTTCACTTTCATTTTCTTATTTCTATTTTAAGAATGTAAATACTTTTTT